>OCZR010101625.1:0-10184 GCA_900234385.1 Anemonia viridis | reverse complement strand
GCTTTATTCCAAAATTATATTTACTTTTAGTTATTTATTATTTTAATTTGTAAATACAACTTTCTCTCGGTAGAAATTCGTTTGATCGGTGCAAATCGTTCTGACTTTGGTCGTCTAGAAGTATACCACAACGGATCGTGGGGTACTGTCTGTGATGACAACTGGGACAACAATGATGCAATGGTGGTTTGCCGAATGCTTGGATACCTTTATGTGAAGTTTAGTGGGGCTGTAGGCGAAAATATCCCAGGGAGTGGAAGGATCCTTATGGATGAGGTCAAATGTAACGGAAGTGAGAGATCATTGAAAGAGTGCACATTTGATGGATGGGGAAAATCGGATTGTGGACATAACGAAGATGTTGGAGTGTGGTGTACGAACACCACTGCACCAACCAGTGCACCACCTACTACCCGTCCACCAACACCTTACGTTCCAGGTAATTTTGAAAACACTTCTTTCGAAATCATATCAGTTCTTTTATATTCCCTAAAAAAGCAATTGAATATATACCAAACTTATTGTATTTTGGATGACGCGATGAATATTCCTTTAAAATTGAAAAAGTCAAATAACGTATGGGAATTATGCTGATTTTCAGACGTTCGTTTGATCGGTGCAAATCGTTCTGACTTTGGTCGTCTAGAAGTATACCACAATGGATCGTGGGGTACTGTCTGTGATGACAACTGGGACAACAATGATGCAATGGTGGTCTGCCGAATGCTTGGATACCTTTATGTGAAGTTTAGTGGGGCTGTAGGCGAAAATATCCCAGGGAGTGGAAGGATTCTTATGGATGAGGTCAAATGTAACGGAAGTGAGAGATCATTGAAAGAGTGCGCATTTGACGGATGGGGAAAATCGGATTGTGGACATAACGAAGATGTTGGAGTGTGGTGTACGAACACCACTGCACCAACCAGTGCACCACTTACTTCTGTTCCACCAACACCCTCTTCACCAGGTAATTCTTTTTCACCAATTTTTTTTTTCGAACTAAGCTTACAACTATGATGTTCACATTGCTCGTTTGATCACTTAAAATGGCGGTTCTGTCTTTCCAAATTACCTCACCCTGCATTGAAGATTTGTAAAAAAAAAAACACTTCAGACATAAAGAATCCCTGAAAGTGGTCACCGTCAGTGCATCTCATATTAACCACCTCTCATGATTGTAAGGTGCCTTCGATTATGTATACAGAAACGGCACTATATTCCTTACATATTTTAATCATAAGTTCTCGATAATTTTCCTAAACTAAAATTTCAAGTAATTTACTTTTATCAGATGTTCGCTTGGTTGGTGCAAACCGATCAGATTTTGGTCGACTAGAAGTATATCACAATGGGTCTTGGGGCACTGTCTGTGATGACAACTGGGACAACAATGATGCAATGGTGGTCTGCCGTATGCTGGGATACCTTTATGTTGTGTATTCAGCTGCCGTTGGCGAGAACATTCCAGGAAGTGGTACTATTCTTATGGACGAAGTTAAATGCAACGGAAGTGAGAAATCATTGAAAGATTGTGCTTTTGACGGATGGGGGAAATCTGATTGTGGCCATAGCGAAGATGTAGGTGTCTGGTGTACGAGTACAACTACGGCACCTTCAACAACACCTCCGCCGACCACGCCCTGTAAGTCACAATTTCTTTGGGTTATCTTTCGTGTTTAAGTCTAGCAGCTCTATATCATAAATCTCACTAATTGATCCGCATTCCATTTTCTATTGTCTTATTTTTATACAAATTACTCTTTCCAGCATTTTCCATCCGCTTAGCTGGTAGAACGGCCAGTTTCGGTAGAGTAGAAGTTTTACACAATGGTACATGGGGCACCATATGTGCTGATCACTGGGATGTAAATGCAGGCATTGTTGCTTGCCGAATGCTTGGATATCCTTACGTTTGGTTCAGCGGAGTTATCGGTGCTTCTCTCCCTGGTTCGGGCCAAATTTGGTTAGATGATGTTAAATGCGCAGGCAACGAAAGCTCACTCCTGAACTGCTCACATAATGCTTGGGGAGTACATGACTGTAATCATAACGAAGATGTCGGTGTCCGGTGCGGGAATACTGCAACTCCGCCACCATTTACCACACCTAAACCTACAACTCCACCAGCACCAAGTAAGTTATGGTTATGTTAGCGAGTGTCAATGTTTGGATCCCATGTGATCTTATTCTTAAACCGGCTCTTAGCAAATGGTTAAAATGTGCCATCCGAATGAATGGCATAAATTTTATTGCTTATCTAAAACTCAACATAGGCGCTTTTGTTGTATTTGAATCTTTGAGTTATCCATGAGCTTTCATAGATAAAATCAAATAATTTTTGGGTTTGATAAAATTGAATTTCTCCATTTGGAAAATCATTTCTCGTCATTTTTTTGTTGTTTTAGAAATCCCTATCCGTCTGGTTGATGGCAAAACTTATACCGAAGGACGAGTTGAAATTTTCCACAACGAACACTGGGGAACAATTTGTGATGACAACTGGGACATACAGGACGCTAATGTTGCCTGTCGTATGTTAGGACTACCCGGGGCAACTAAAGCTGTCGTCAAAGCAGGCTTTGGACCAGGAAGTGTCAAGAAAATTTGGCTTGATGAAGTCGCATGTTTTGGAACAGAATCCTCACTCGCCAATTGTCAAAACATTGGTTGGGGGGTTCACGACTGTTCTCATAGTGAAGACGCAGGTGTTGTTTGTCAGAGGGCAGCAGTTGATAATAAAGGTACTTTATATAAATAGAAAAATATTGTCTAATTATTGGTGAACACATAAATTTGCTTCTTTGTGCTGCGAGGGCTTTCTTCGGTATTTCTTTATCCTTCTCCACAAAATTTCGACCCTTCGAAAGCCAAATCCCTTTCTTTCTAAATTTGGTTTAAGAGTTGTCCTTATCAAAATAATAACTGTTTTTTATCTTTTTTAACTCTCTTGATTTTGGTCATTGTAATTGAGATATTCTTACCGGAGTGCTTATTGCTCTTGTATCTTCTCAGTTGCCGGATGCAATTTCGACATCGACTTCTGCTACTGGCAACATGTTGTTACAGACAAATTTGATTGGACCAGAAATAGTGGCCATACAGATTCTGATAAAACTGGTCCATCTGGTGATCACACTTCTGGAAAAGGTAAGTTGAGTACTTATATGCGATAATATCAGTCACATCAGATTAGATCATGATGGGGCTTGGCACATTCAATGTTAATAATAACCCAGGTAATGTTAGGGTTCGAAACGTGAAGAAAATAATGCGTGGCCTATTTCAACATTGATAATCTTTCTCTATACATCGTTTAGGTCATTATGTCTACATAGAAACGTCCGGCTGCTCAACCGGAGATGTGGCCAAACTTGTTAGCCCGCTACTTGGACCGGAGGCAAGATGCCTCTCATTCTACTACAACATGTATGGTGTAAATATACAAACCCTTAGGCTAAAGGTTGGAAACCAGTTGCTGTGGGAACTCACTGGAGACCAAGGGCAAAAATGGTATAAGGCAACGGTACCACTAAATTTCACAGAGTTATTTCAGGTAATTATTTGCCCTGATCGATTTTATTGTGCTTTTTGAAGCATGCGAAAGGAATGGCGCGATAATGCCAAGCCCAGATTCATGCTCTATTTTTTTGACCCAATATCTATAGGTAACGTTTGAAGGAGTCTGTGGTGTGGATTTCCAAAGTGATATAGCTATTGATGACATTCAAGTTCTTAATGACACCCAGTGCACTAAATATGCTGAGAGCGCAGGTACGACTGAAGAACCCTCAATCCTATCTGTATTTGAAATCTAGGTTTTGAACCATTTTCCGACCTACACCTAGTTTCAAAAAGGTTTTCATAGGTTGTCCAATGATTTCCCTATGTCTTCTTAATTAACCTTTCTCACTAAATAGGCCCTTTGCAGCACATCGGAATACAGCTGAATTTGGAGGGCAAGAGAAAAGAATCTCAACTCTAGAGAACCAAAAAACCTATTGTTTTGCCCTCCAAATTCAGCTGCATTTCGACGTGCTGCAAAGGGCCTATTACTGATGTTCTTTCTTCCTATGACAACCTTCTTGCAACTAGGAATATTCAGATAATTCTCATAATTATAGAACTAAGGGGTCTTTTTTTTATTTGAGATTTCAATCTGTTGTTCTTACTAGTAATTCCAGTCACCGTTTCCATACAAAACTCTGATGATATCCACAGAGTCGAAAATGTTTGCTTTTAGAATCTCTTACCTTTTCATTCTTGTTCTGTTGTTGTTTTTTCTATGAGTTCTGAGCAGTATTCTTTCCATATTGCAGTTCCGGCTGAAGTCACGTTCATCTCGGGTAGCGTAACAGTCTCCAATGGGAATAACGCTACTTTGAGCTGTTTTGGGGCCGGTTTTCCAGCTCCTGATGTCAAGTGGCTTCGTAACAACAGACTAATGGCTAGGGAGAATTCCAATTCCAATTACACCTTAACAGGAATTACAATCGACCAAGGCGGCGAATATACGTGTGTTGCAACAAACAAATACGGGTCAGCAAGAAAAACAACTCGTATTTTTGTGCTCCGTGAGTATTGGTATTTAGTATTTTACTAAAGATAATCGGGTTTCTAAAAAAAAAATCTACACAGCCTAGGCTGCGAAATCGCAGCACTGGACAATCACACAAAGCTAGGCTCCAATCGAGGTGAAAGCCCAAAGATCGAATTAGAATTTAGAAGTTGATTTTTGCGGAGGAAGGAAACCCTCAAAGCACAGAAGAGAAACAAAAAACAGCTCTACTCAAATACAACACCGAGCCCAGCGGGACTCGAACTCGGGTCGCATTGGTGAGAGGCGAGTGATCTATCCACTTCGCCACCCGTGCTTCCCAAGAGCCTGAAGTCAGCTGTTTTGTGTAAACAGTCACGTGATAAACTTCTGTTACTAAAATTCAGCATTATTTTTTTATGTTTATGTATCTACGGAGAACACGTTGATTATTGTTGCATTTTACTAATTGTTTTCCTATGTATATTTCTTAATCAACAGACAAACCACTTAACACCACCACACACTTTAACGCATCTTTTGATGCGGCGATGGTAGGGGATTCTGTTGCCATCTCTTGTGCAACAGACGCTAACCCTGATGCTGAGTGTGAAATATATCACCATGGTAACAAGCTGACTTCAGGCTCTGGTAGTTACGTAATCCATAACTTTACATCATTTGACCAAGGGGAATATAACTGTACCTGCTCTAACATCCTTGGGATGGACTATGGAGTCAAAACTCTTACTGTATATGGTATGTATATGCACGTTTACATAGACACTGAATGAGTGGCGTATATTTAAGGTATTCATTACACTATGGATAATAGGCCATTTCACGGATACTATTACTCAACCTCAGCCTCGTCAGGGTGTAATTATTCTTTATAATTTGACTACAGTCCTCATGCAGTAATGAAGGGAATTTACACATCAACGAACTGAATTGAAACACTTGAACATTTCACAGGTTATAGTCAATTCCTAAATATGTTACACGCTGACGAGGCTGAGGTTGAGCCGTGGGATCCGTGAAATGGTCTATTCCGAAACCATAACTTCTTAGAAGTTTCTTTTTCCCATTTCTCATTCTAAAGCTTTTATATATATTGAGGGGGATGGATGAGGAGTTACCTAGTGGCGGTGGTTGGGGAGGAAAGATTCACAAAAAAACCCACTTATGGGTTTACTTCCGTTTTATTTCAGAAAAACCTTTCATCAACGCTCTTTATCCTAAGTCTCAAAAAGTAAGTGAGACGAGGAGTTTCTCGATATTCTGCAACGCCACAGGTAACCCACAACCAAATATAACATGGATCAAACTTGGTAGAAATAACAAAGTATTTCCAGCTGGTAAAACTCTTTCGATATCGAGCAGCTCAGTCGATGATGAAGGAATCTATACATGTGTTGCTGATAACGAGAGGCAGAAGGCCAAAGCCAATTCAACTGTCATTGTACATTTGCGTAAGTCAAAAGTTTTGAAGTTAATTCTCATTTTCTTGATATTTCCTTGATTTGTCGTTTTATTATCCATTCTTTTATATGAAAAATATTCCCCTAAATGTGCCATTTCTTGACTTTTCCACTGCAATATTCGAGATGTTTTGCATAAGCATATTTGGTTTCTCGTAACTCCACAGGAATCCCACGAATAATAGGTGCACCACAAAATGTTTCTGCCGTCGAAGACGTTAATCGTAACATCAGCTTATACTGCAACGTAACTGGTGTTCCTCGACCAAATATAACTTGGTTCAAAGAAGGCAGTATAAGTCCAGTGGCGTATGGTGAAAAGTTGACAGTAAAAAAAAGGAAAGATGTTATGGGAACTTATGAGTGCGTTGCAGAAAATGGGATAGGAAAAGCAGCGAGGGCGAAAGCCTTTGTCAGGATATTGTGTAAGCAAGTGTATTTTTCAATAATATATCACACATATATATATTGTTAATTAACTTATCCATCTTACCTCTCTTTGTCCCTCCCTCTCTCCACCCATTGCATTCTTTACATGCCAATCATCTATCTATTAAATACCAATTCGTCATCTCATGTCGTTACATTCATTCTTATCCTTCTATCCTTCCATCCATCCATCCATCCATATATTTTTTTGATTACAATCATATTCTTCGATCCATTCTTCTCTCCATTCATCAATGCTAAATCCATTCGTTTTGCAATCCTCGTTTCCGGAAAAGATGGCGCCGCGCGTTGCATTTTGGGAAAATGTACAAATTTGGTTTGAGACAGAGTAAACAAACATGGCGGAGAGTGGCGGAGTCTGCATGAAGTGTCGTAGAATAATATCTCGGTTTCATTCAGCGAAATGGCCGGCACTTTGTTGCTCTCCGTCATGTTAGTTTATGACCAAATTTGTACATTTTCCCAGATTGCAACGCGCGGCGCCATCTTTTCCGTAAACAAGGATTAACTGAGTAATTGGTTAACCTATGTTCTTTCAGACAAGCCCTATTCCACGACGTTAACCAGTGATCGTGCCAATCATGTCGTACTTGGCAACAAACCCCTCAACCTAAAATGCACATCCATCGCAAATCCACCAGCCAGTCGTTACGAATATTACCTCAATGGCAAATACCTGACCACAAGTACAACTGGATACTATAGAATTGCTAGAGCAAAAGTATCCGATCAAGGAACATACACATGTTACCCTGCTAACCTGATAGGCTATGGTAGCCATAATGCTTCTATCGATGTCCTTGTGTATGGTAAGTTGCATTATATTATTCAAAGAACGTACCAGAGTAACTACTACAGTACTACATTTCCCGTAAAGTTTTCTCATTTAAGATAACGTGATATTCTCGTAAAAAATGATTCTTTGTTTTAGTTCTATCCAAACCCCCGAAGTGCTTTTTGATGCGCAACCGCAAACAAATAATAACTGATAAAGGAAATGGCAGTTTAAATCGAAAGGGATACCTTTAGTAGAGATGTCACATTCGTCCTTGTTAATTTTTTCCTAAAGGCCTTACTCAGTCAAGTCATTTTAATGTTGTTTTTCTTTTATATTTCTATTTAACAGGAGCTCTTTCAATCGACTCTGCCCCCTTAAACACAACTGTTACTGAGGGTGGTAACGTAACATTATTCTGTAACGCAAGCTCATCATTAAAACCTGTAATAAAATGGAGAAAATCTGGTGATTCTTCTGTAACATTCCCCAACGGTCCGCTACTTCGTCTGACCAATGTCCAAAAGAAGGATGCTGGTTTTTATGAATGTCAAGCAGACAATGGTATAGCAGCACCAGACGTTGTCAGAGTAGCCATTGTTATCCGACGTAAGTATATATTGTTTTCCATAAAAATAGAATCCTCAAATCTAGCGAGATATTTTATTGAGGTATATTGTTCCTATTATTTCTCCACAGATAAACCAAACATTCCATCACTGGTGACGACACTAGGATCCACCATAATCTACCCCAATGAGTCATTTTCGTTAATATGCACAGCAACGGCCATCCCTTCTGTAACGAATTATATATTTTATCATAATGGAGCACAGATTGGCCATTCAGTTGATGGAATCTTTAACTTGACACACGTCACGTCGAAATCAGGAAATGGAACGTTTTCGTGTGCAGCTGAAAACGATATTGGTAGAGGACTTCAAAGATCGATTACACTAAAGTTCTTAGGTATATTTACATTTATGTTTATGTTTATGTTTATGTTTTTGTTTATGTTTATGTTTATGTTTATGTTTATGTTTATGTTTATTCTATTTATATTTAGAATTAGGGTATGAAATTAAATTTTGAACTTCTGATTAATAGAAATGTACATTAGTAGACGAAATTTTCTACCCTATTTCAAAGTACGAGCCATTCTCTGAGTTGCAGGAGAAAACGTAGCCCTGGGATTTCATTTCTTATGTATTTTTATCTGTTACTTAGTGTGTGGCAGAAAGATCATGGGAAGTTCAATTCATTCTCAAATCGTCGGAGGAACAACGGCACAACACGGTGCCTGGCCTTGGCAAGTTCAGTTGGGTTATGAGAAAAGACCGACCATCTTGCGGCACATCTGTGGTGGATCAATTCTTAATCGATACTGGATCGTGACAGCAGCTCATTGTGTCACAGAACCAAGCTCTTCAGGATATGTTGCTGTTCAACCACAATATTTGAACGTTTCGCTTGGTAGGTAGACTCCTTATTTAGTTGGTATATTTTTTTTGCATCTCCTTCCTTTCGTTCCTTATCTTTGTGCGAGTAGTGTTTGTTTTGGTTGCCTGTTTTTGCGTTTAGTTGCTCTTCTGAAAATTAAAGAATCCTAGTCAACCACAATGCACTGCGCGCCGAAACAATGCAATCCGCCATTTTCTCTGCCAGGCAAAATGGCGGTTGTGTAGGTGAAGTTTAGGAATCCAGTTCCATCGGTCTTGTTATTCAAGATAGAAGTTTGAAAACCATCAAGATACAATGATAAGTAGTTTTTTCTGCTTTTCATGAGATTTTGTAAACAACGAATCTTAAAGTAAATTTCGTATGTAAGCAATGATATAGGCGCGCAGAGCATTGTAGTTGTTAAATCAGTTAAGAATAAAAGAGATCAACGTGTTCTTACTCTGATCTCCTTGCATTTCAGGCGAACAGTTCCTTTACAGGGCAGATGGTACAGAACAGAACATTCCAGCAGAGCGAATCATCGTCCACAAAGATTACCGTAACCTTGATTATGACATCGCCCTTATCAAGCTTAAACGTGCAATCACCTTCAACGCTTATGTTTCTCCCGTTTGCCTCCCATCCTTCGATTTTGCTGTCGGTACAGCGTGCTACGTCTCGGGTTGGGGCAGGATTACTCGTTTTTCTCCGACCTCCAATGTCCTGCAGGAAGCTGCAATCCCTCTAATGTCGAGAGCAAAGTGTCAGGACCACTACAACGGTATAAAAGCCGTCACAAGTCGAATGAGATGCGCAGGCACATATGGCCAATCCAAAGGAACGTGTAAGGGAGATAGTGGTGGTCCACTTGTATGCACTAAACAAGGACAGTGGTATCTAATGGGAGCCACAAGCTGGAGTTCTGGAGGCTGTGCAGATACCGGATACCCTGGAGTGTATAGTGATATGTTGTATTTTAAAAGTTGGATACAAAATATTACAGGAATTTTACATTAGATGGTGATATATTGTAGAAACTCAAGCTGTATATTGTCGCCAAGCAGACTTACATATTAAGTGAAATTATTTTATTTATTATACATACACATGTACATATATTTTTTTTATCAATATATATATACATATTTAAAAGTAGAATACGAAATCGCAATGCTAGAAATCAATTATTTTTAAAGTGCTACTCTGACGAAAATCGCTCAAACTTGGATTCAGCTGAAACTTCCTAAAAATACTCTTTGAAGGTCCAATAATCACTGTATGAAGTTTTTCTCGATATTCAGTACGAAAGTATGATATTTTTATGATTATTTTTTTGGAGTCTGTGACGTCATGTACTCAACAGTGAACATCGCTCAATACATTTTTTTGTATTTTAGGATCAAAATATCAGTAGTAAATAGAAAAAGAAATACCCAAACAACCCAAAATATTAATTATAGTCACAAGTAATGTGAAATAAGCACATCAGCCACCCCTTTGGGCT
>OCZR010101536.1:10694-20777 GCA_900234385.1 Anemonia viridis | reverse complement strand
GATTCTTAAACCGTAAAAGGGCTTATAAAATACCTTTGTTTTTACTGTGATACCACAAAGTCATCAAATGCCTTTTTAAAATAAAAATGTTACGCAATCAGTTAGCTAGTATCCTTAGCGGGCATCTGCAACAGGGTTCCCGTGTATAGTCTGGTCAATACTCCATTTCACAGATAATCCGGAAAATCGGAATAAAGCAGACAGTTTAAAATCATTAAAAGTACTAAAAGAACAGTCCAAAATTAGTACACTAACCAAGTTTGAGAAAAATCTTTTCAGTATTCGAGAAGATACAGCGCTTTAAAATTGTCAAAATTTACAAAGAAATGTATGGTGAGGTTGAGACGACTGTACCAGCTGTCAATCAATGCCATTACGCTGCCAAGTGATGAACAGGGGGTGGAGCAAGCTTATTACGTGACATCAATTAATGTGCACGCATACTACTTTACGTCGACTGCTGGATTTCAAGACAGCAGGCGAGCCCAAATTCATTCGTAAACAAGGATAATTGATCAATTCGGGATTCCTAAAGAGATTTCAGTTATCTCGGCAAATGACTAACTTTGATACTGAATTACTCATGCTTTGGCTAAGCTATTCAAAGAAGTGTTAACTGGAGATGAGTCCAAGGGAAATGCTTATGGTTGGCGGAATGGTGCAAAATCCAAGACGTCTTTATTTATTCAAATTCAATAAATTATTTGTTCATATTCAAGTTTTTATGTTCATTCATGAATACATTTTCTTCAAATTCAATCTCTGTATTTATGTTCATGATTTTACACTATCAGAATCAAGAACTGTTTGCATTCAACAATTTATATTCATTCAACAATTTATATTCATTCAACAAATTATATTCATTCAACAATTTATATTCATTCAACAATTTATATTCATTCAACAATTTGTATTCATTCAACAATTTATATTCATTCAACAATTTGTATTCATTCAACAATTTATATTCATTCAATATTGTATATTCATTCAACATCTCCCACGCGCACACAGGAAGCCCAGTCGTCAAAATATCGCTTATATTAGTTGTATCATGTGTTTGGATCAATAATGGCGGAAGGAACTATTCGAAGATTTGTGAGAGAAGAAATTTTTTGTTCTCAAAATTTCTTTCACTGTACATATATATTGTAGCTAACCAGTCTATCACTGTCTTCGAAAACCATAAAAAGAAAACGACGGCCTCGAAATTCCGATACTTAGAAAGATTGCACCCAAACGTTCAGTATTTTTTGATAACTTATTGAACATCCTTTTCCAGAAAGTGTTGGTGCAGGGCACCCTTTGGACCTCTGCCCCTTTCCCCCAGGTGCTCCAGGTATCAGGTAGCCCAGTCAACCCTGCCAACAGGGTCTTGTTTCCCTTGGAGTGATCTGCAGGTATTACTACTTTGAATATCTCAGCCGAAGCACGAGTAATTCAGTGATCAAAGTTAGTCATTTGCTCTTCAACTAAAAATCTCTTTCAATTCCTGGTTTGATCGATTTTCTTTACGAATAAATTTACGACTTGAACTCGCCTCAGTCTTGAAATTCAGCAATCAAGGAAATGGAGCATGCGTAGCCATTAATTAATGTCACGTGAAAGTTACGCACGGACACTCATCGACTCAATACTCACGAGTTAAGCATATGATGCGTTTGATTAATGAATTACCCTAATTTCCCACCAAAGTTACATATACCACTTATATTCAAGGACAGTAAATAACTCATTCGTAAATAACTGTGCCAAATATGAGCAAACTCGATGAACCCTCATGAAGCATCCACTGCCTGGTCCTATCGTGGATACGCTCTTAATCGTACGAATTTTGTTCTAAAGTCGAAGAAGATGATGAAGAAGAGGAAGAAAGCGAAGAAGAGACAGATGAAGAGCTATATAAGGAAAAAGATTATCTGATAAAGAAAGAGTATATTGAAGATTTCTACGCTATGGAGGAGGAAATCGGAAGGTAAACTAAAAGGAAGATTACATACATAAAGCTGCAATTTTGTCTTTCAAATTAGGATAGGCGAGTTATACTGATTTCTATGGAAGCGCCATTTATTTTTATTGCTTTTCATTTGTTGCAGGGGAAGATTTGGAATCGCAAGAAAATGCGTACACATTAGTACCGGTATTCATTTCGTTGCCAAGTTCATCAAGGCACGACCCAGCCAAAAGGAAGAATTCAAACAAGAGATTAACGTCATGAACACTTTACGTCACCCCAGCTTGTGTCGCTTGCGAGAAGCTTTTGAACAACCACGGGAATTGGTTATTGTAATGGAATAGTGAGTATTATGACCTTTTCAGGAACATTTGAATGTATGTTGTTTATAAGTAATAGCATGGCTATGAGGTTGATTAGTGATTAAATGTACCCGATGCCGAGGGAGGTTTAGTAGACTTTTAGTAACTTTCGGGACCCCATTTTGGAATGATTATTTTCTCCAATAAAATTCATATCTGGTCACGTGACCCCCAAAATCTTATAATCTCAAGTTAAGATTTGTCAAATCACCAATCTCTAGAGTTGTGCGAAATTTTATGACTCGACGATAAGTAATTTGCACATAAGTCAAAATTTCTTTCTTTAGAAAAGCCTGGCCTTAAGGTGGCTCGGTATTTCAAAATGGCCGAATCGCTTATGTCGATTTTGGACTCATATCTTTTGCGTTCTTTAAGGTGATGCGATCGTGCATTCGTGCGCATATCATCTGCGCACTCTGCGCACGCGCTTTCATGGCTTGGGCTTCCTGTGCTCGAGCTCTTTCAATCTGGCGGATTAGGCTTTTTCACCTTTCCCTGTCCAACGTGAAATATCTTAAAATCTTGCACGGTGACCTACTCTGATTTTTTTACTGTAAGTTCAGGTTTACTAAAGTTACAATATATCAAAAAATGATGCGGCATTTCAGCTCCAAGGAATTTCTTTAAACTTGGCCAGGTTGTGTGTTATGTTGATCTAAAAGGATCCCAAAATTTTCGTCGAAATAAAACGGACAGATTTTTCGCAAATCAAGTTTTTGTGAAAACAGTGCATTTACTTAATCGCATACATCTTACATATTATTAACCTGAAATGCAATCAGAATATACCATACTACAAATGAATGATTGTTTTAGATGTTGGTAAAGTTTTATGGAGCGCAAAAGTTATGAGTCCAAAATCGACATAAGCGATTCGGCCATTTTGAAATACCGAGCCAACATAAGGTACTTGAGTCAATGCAGTCGTTATTTCTCTCTAGAAACTACTTGAAACCACTCATCTTGATCTATTGGTTCGTCTGTCTAAAGCTTGAATGTATCTGGTTTTTTATACAGCAATCGCGGAGGAGATCTATTACAGCGCATCAATGAATCACCCATGCCAGAACCGGACAGTGTCGCAATCCTGCAGCAGATATTAGAAGCTCTGAATTACATGCACGATAACAACTTCATTCACCTGGATGTCAAGGTAGATCCATGCTACGATGACCAACACTGGCCGATGACTGGTCCACCAACGAGTGATTGATTATTGAACTAAATGATTGACTGAGTCAGTGAATGAATAAATGAAATGGTGACGGGAAGGATGGAGGGATGGAGGGCTAAAGGGATGGAGGGATAGAGGAATAGAAGAATGGAGGGATGGAGGGAGGGAGGGAGGAAGGAATGGATGCCACGGGATGGATGGAAGGTGGGAAGAAAAAGGGAGGGAGGGTAATTTACTAACTAAGTAGTGATTATTTACATCGTTTCTCAATTGTCATTTTCTCAACTGCAGCCTGAAAATGTGATGTTTAAGCGTGAAGGAGGAAACAAGATAAGACTGATAGATTTTAGTTTAGCGAGAAAATACAATCCGAAGGCTGAAACAAAAATATCTCAAGGAACAGCTGAATACGTTGGTAAGTCATGAATTGGATTCAGCTGCTGAAAGATATTTATATTTCATTCACATCAAGCTCAATGAATATCGGCGAATATATACCTCGTACGTGCACTCGGCGAATAATTATTTTAATAGTTAAAACTATTGTCTTGGTATTCTCAAAGAATTAGTAACATTCCAATTTATAAATAGATCTTGAAAACGTCATTAAAGTTAGGGTCTTTTGTCAATTGTTAATTTTTATTGATCTGTCTCAACTTCTTTCTTTTTTAGCACCGGAGGTTATCAATTATGACAGCGTGTCACCAGCTACAGACATGTGGTAAGAATGTGACTCATACAGTTTTGGAGATACGAATTTCAAATTATTTCTATATATTCGATTAACTTTAGTCGACAGGTAGCCTAATTTAGATGGAGCAAATTTTTTGGCATCAAGATATTGACCTGTATGTAACAAAACCGAGAGATAAAATAGTTTTGCCATATGCTCTCAATTCTCCTTGTTCTCCTTTCTCCACAATTTTGCCGTCTTTTAAATCTAAAATCCAGTAAAAACCAGTCATCGCGGAGACGGGGGGCTGCACCACCCACTTTTTTCAAATGTCCACTTAAAGACCCATTGCCACTTATCGTGATGCACCGTGACTTGTTTATTTTGATATCTCCAACAATCAAATAAAAATTTCTCAGAAGATGAAAATAGAAACTCCAGCATTCTGAGTCAACGCTTAAGTCATCCATGAAGCCACAAACAGGGTTTTTTTCATACTTTATTGTCACGATGGAAACGGATTCTGTAAGCTTCCTATAAATCTTTGGATTTTCGTGGACCACGAAATTCATTGACTACCGCGGTATGTCACGGTAAGTTGCAATGGGTCTTTAAGTTTGGGCTTACTAAAGGGAACACGCTAGGCTGGGTCTTGTTTTGGTTGTTTTATGTTTCCGATTTTGTTTTCGACGCCATTTTGAATATTAAAGACGGCAATGAATTAAGTGGTTCACAAAAATCCAAAGATTTTTAAAAAGATTAAGGAATTTCAAGCTTACAGAATCGTTTTCCATCGTGACAATAATGTACAAAAAAAAAAAACAACACTTTTTTGTGGCTTCATGGATGATGAAAAATTAGACAAGACGCAACTTACCTTGCAGGACAATTCCAATTCTCTGAATTATATACAGAGCAATTATGACCTCATTGTGCGATACTCTGACGCGCATGCACGGGAACTCACTGCTGAAAGTTGCATTGATATGCAAATTAAGAGCCTATATAAACAAGAGAGCATGTGACATCGTCCTCTTCTTCATGAATGTCCCATAGAGTTGAATGAAAAATCCCTTTGTCGACTGTTACTCTATCACGGGGGGATGCGCAAATACATTTGGGTGGGTAGATGTGAGGTCATAATTGCTCCGTATATCATTTGAAGAATCGGAATTATCCTGCAAAGGTAAGTTACCTCTTGTCTATTTTTTCGCAATTCGATCATTCTCATCATATATACTCCGCATTATGACCTCATTGTGCGCTATTCAAAGCCAGAAGATCAAAGGGTTTACATGACACTTAGCATAGTAAACGTACTTCAATGATCAAGAAAGGTTATTGAAAACCAACACAATGCAGTTCGGTTTGACAATCATATTAGCAATGTCCAGGGCCTCCAGAGTTCTTTGAGATGACACCAAGGCAATTAACCCAGCCAGCTTGTGTGAGAGAGTCTTTCATGACAATTCTTCGACGGGACCAAAGGTGCGGAGATAATTAGTGACGACAGCCACATCCCAAGTAGAACTGTATGGAGTACTCGGGGTTTCATGACAAACAGACCCATCATCAGTCTGGACACCAGATGGTAGATTTGATGTTCGCACAGAACGCTGATCTGTAAGTGTTTACAGTACGTACTGTAGCATTTATCTTCGTTAAACACATTCACAAATATCTATAGACATTAGATGTATCTATAGACATCCTGTAGCAAACTTGGAGAATTTCTCCTCTGCACTACAAAAACTACTACAATCTTTAGATAAAACGAAATGTCAGACATATCTTCTAGGAGATATAAATATTGATTTGCTTAAATTTAATTCTCACAATCAAACTTTACAAGTATAGTACAACATTAATAGACCATACCTATGTAAATACTCTTGCTCAGAATATTATACCTGGTATTTTAACCATGGACATTTCCGATCATTTACCAATCTTTAGTTTAATTGAAAAACAAACCAAGAAAAGTGACGTAAAGAGTTCCTACCGAGACTATAAAACATTTAATCAAGTTGCATATCTTAATGATATAAAGTCTGTTGACTGGGATGATGAATTAAATGATTGCCTAAATATACATCATAAGACCCAAAAATTTATTGCCAAACTAGGTACAGCATGCCCCAATTCGACAATTATAAAAAAAAAATTATTTTTACGCACTAGCCGCAACAATCGAAGCAACGGAAGTTTTCCAAAGAAACTCTATGCTCATCTGGTGATAGACAACACCACAATTAACTTCCAACTCGACTGTGGAGCAACTGTGAACATCATGCCCTCTGACCTCTACACGGATGTGGTCGGCGATAAGCAACTCAAGCATTTAAAGAAATCCAACACCAAACTCCTGATGTTTCACAAGACAGAGCTACACACCATAGGAGCAACGACTCTTCCCAATCTAAACCCAAAGAACGGACAACAAAATGAGCTGGAGTTCACAGTAGTGAATAAGGGCCTAAAACCACTCCTGGGTGCGCCATCAATCCAACAGCTTAATCTGATGTCTGTCAAGAAAGAGAATATCAAAGAATATCGTAGAAACTAGATAAACTAGTTAACCGCGTCGGTGTTTGGAATAGAACAGTAGGAGAATTGAATTGACTCGACACACCGTATGGTAGTGATGTTAGAAAACTGACGTTTCGGACGTTAGTCCTTCGTCGGAGTAAATATGACGTATTTACTCCGACGAAGGACTAACGTCCGAAACGTCAGTTTTCTAGCTTCACTACCATACGGTGTGTCAAGTCAATTCAATTCTCCTAAAGAGAATATCATGTCACTAGATACAAGCTCACGCAATTCCCTCCCAGCAGAAGAAATCTTAACTCACTACAGTAATGTTTTCACCGGAGAAGGCAACCTCCAAGAAGAACTTCATCTCGAAGTGGATAACGACAAATCACCGACAATCTCGACAGACTCGAGAAGATGGGAATCTTGACTAGAGTCGAAGTTCCAACGGATTAGATTTCTGCGATGGTCGTTGCAAGGAAACGCAACGGGAAAATACGCCTGTGCATCGACCCCAAGCCTCGGAACCAAACACTGAAGCGCAACCACTACCCTCTCCCAGTCATCGACGATATCCTACCGCAGTTGTCCAATGCAAAAACCTTCACCGTCGTCGATGCAAAGAATGGCTTTTGGCATGTTCCTTTAGATCACGAAAGCAGCCTCCTTACCCCTTTTGGGACACCCTGGGGTCGTTACCGATGGAACCTGCACCTGAAGAGTTTCAACGCCGCCTTGATAATGCCCTCAAAGGTCTCGATGGCGTCCAGCCGATCTACGTTGACATACTTATCTAAGGGTCGGGAGATACCGATGAACAAGCCATGGCAGTTCACAACCTGAAGCTACGCTCTCTTACAACGCTGTAGAGAGAAGGGTATCAAGCTTAACAAAGAAAAGCTCAAACTTCAGAAGCAACTAGTGTTCATGGGCCATGTAATCTCCGCAGCAGGGTTGAAGCCCGACCCCACGAAGATAGAGGCAGTGCTCAGCATGCCTACCCCAGCGAACAAGCAAGATGTCAGAAGACTGCTAGGGATGGTGAACTACCTCCAGAAGCTTTGCCCCAACCTTTCAGATATTACTGCCCCACTCAGGGAACCTCTCCAATAGCATGTTTCAGTGGACCGACCAAGTACACGGTGAATGTTTCCAAGCCTTAAGGAAGACACTTACCAAAGCTCCTCTTCTCAAGTTCTTTGATCCGTCGCAAGAGGTGGAACTACAGTGTGACACGTCAGACAAATGACTTGGTGCCTGTCTCTTGCAGCATGAAGAGCCAGTTGCATACGCATCAAGATCCCTAACACCAACTGAGCAACAATATGCACAAATTGAAAAGGAAATGTTAGCCATTCTCTTTGGAACCCAAAAGTTCGATCACTACATCTGCGGTCGCCCAAGCAAGGTGGAAACAGACCATAAGCCTCTCGAGTCGATTCTCAAGAAAGGCATCCTTTCTGCACCGAAACGTCTCCAGCGAATGATGCTCAGACTACAGAAATATGATCTCAAAGTCAACTACAAGAAAGGTGCCTACATGTATTTAGCTGACACTCTGAGCAGAGCCTATCTACCAACAATGTGTGGCAAAGAAACGTGCGATGGAGATGTCGTTATATTAACCGATGAAAGAGGAGATGCAGAGCAAGATGCAGAACAGATCAACAGAAGAAACCCTGACACGAATCAAAGAAGCCACCGTGACGGATCAAGACTGCAATTCCAAAAAAAACACTTGCACCCTATTTCTCATTCCGAGATGAACTTACAATCCACGATGGCCTGATTTTTAAAGGGGAACGGCTAGTAATCCCACTAAAGGCCAGGACTTACATCAAGTCAAGACTTCACGCAAGCCATATCAGCATACAGGGAACACTGAGACGGGCTCGAGATTCTGTCTACAGGCCAGACATGAACCAAGACATTAGCGATTTCATATCACAGTGTACAGTGTGTGTCAATCACCCTCGTGACCAAGCCAAAGAACCCCTGATAACACATGATCTTCCCACCACCCCCTGGTCGAAAATCGCGTGCGACCTGTTTGAAATAGACGAAAAAAAACTATCTAATTACTGTTGACTCCAGTTTCTTCGAAATCGACCGTCTCACTAATAAGACAAGCAAAGAAATTATTAGCAAGCTCAAACAACACGTGGCACGACATGGTCTACCTACCACTCTCGTCTCTGACAATGGACCCCCATTCAACTCATCTGCATTTATGGATCTCGCAAACCAGTACGGGTTCGAGCATGAACCAGCTTGCCAGGATTCCCGCAATCCAATGGAAAAGTTGAGAATGCTGTCAAAATAGCAAAATCTCTAATCAGAAAATGCAAAGAGTCATCCAGTGATCCCTTCCTATCCCTCCTAAATTGGAGAAACACCCCGACTGAAGGACTGAAAAGTTCTCCAGCACAGCGACTTTTCAGCAGGAGAACAGGGACAGTCTTACCGACCACGAGCACTATACTTAAGCCTGAAGTGCCAAAGATGCTCTAGAAAAGATGAAAGAACGAGCTTACAGGACTAAACCCGGGCGATACAGTGCGGATCAAGCCACTCCAGACAACAAAAAATAAACACCCAATGGCGCAAGGCGCAAGTTCAAGGTAAAGTAGACATACGGTCATACCAAGTACGGACAGAAGATGGCAACATCTATAGAAGGAATAGAAGACATCTATTTCACACATCCTTTTGTTTACCCTCCTTGTTTGTTATTTTTAATTTCCTTGCCTACCTTGCTCTCATTGGTTATTTACTTTTCTTGCTGCCTATATAAACACCCTCTTTACTCTCACTATCTCTTTTACTCCGACGAAGGACTAGCATCCGAAACGTCAGTAAGTATTCTCTTTCTTTACGGTGTATAAATTACCTATTCATCACTCTGCAAAACAAATGTATTCGGAGTATATTTTTTGCTAAAAATAGAGAAAGTGCCCTTCCCCTTTATAATATTTTAGGTGTTTTAACTCTTGATAATATTAATAAATTAAAAGTTGCTTTATTTGGCTTCCAATTTATTGCTAATAAACCAAACTTACCAAATGTTAATCATTGGATACGTCACCTCAGCAACAGAGATACATAAATATAACACTAGATATGCATCACATTTGAACCTTCATAAACCTTCAGTGAACACAAACTATGGTATTTCCTTATTTGAATTCAGTTCAGCTACAATATGGCAAAATATACCTTATACGTTATCAAAACCATACTCTCTTATTATTCATTTAAGAAAAATTATAAAATAAATAAATTATAAATTTGCAATTACGAATCATTAATCCTTAATTCACCTCTTCGGCGATAGAATGTATGCGATATTACGAGCGGTCGCATTGGTAGATAAGCAGCAAAA
>OCZR010101150.1:0-10508 GCA_900234385.1 Anemonia viridis | reverse complement strand
CCGTAGCTGTCCAAAGCTAAGGCATGGTGGTAGCCAGCAGCTATGCTCTTGATGTTCTTTAGACTATTTATCTAAAAATTTGAGTTGGAACAGTAAGAAAAAGATGACCATTTTCCAAAAATATAAAACCCCTGAATTCGAACCCTTAATGACCCAGGGGCGGATTTAGAATTTTTTCAAAGGGGGGGAGGGGTTGTAGCATTGAATGAGGTGGTGGAGAGATATAGTAGACCAAAGGGTTAGGGAGACACGGTTTCAAGTCAGTTAAAGTGGCTCTCATAGGGGGGGTTTGCAAGCCCCATAAGTACCCCTCCCCTAGATCCGCCCCTGCTTACCACTTCTGGTCCAGATCGTTTGAGTTGCCGTGTTGAGTCGTCGTGTCCAAGGCAATCACATTCAAGAGAACCATGAGAAAAAACGTTGCCATCTTTTGCCAACATCAGAACAAAGTCCAATCCACACGCTGCTTGGATGACTGCTATTTTCAATCGAAGTGGTGTCGGAATTTCACCTAACCCAAAATGCTTAGGAAGAGTTCTGTCCACCTTAAAGTCAACTCCCAAAATATTACAACCTAAGGAAAGTACTGTTCCATTTTGAAGGGTAACCATTGCCAGACCGTTAGTAAGGCTTATGGATGATGCTTTGATATCGTCTCCAAATTTAACTAGCTTTGAATTTGGTACAAAATAATTTTGGACAATGTTGTTATTTCTACTTGTCAGTTGTTTTGGAAAGTCTATACCGCTTTCTAGAAGATTGCTGTCTTCGGTCAGTTGTATCATGTAGAAGATGCCATTCTTCTTCTCTAGTCCGCTTTCAGTCCCTGGAAGAGGATTGATTCTCAATTATTTTTTGGATCAATGGAATGGATGGATGAATGGCTGGCTGGGTGGGTGGATGAATGCATGAATGGATGGCCGAAGACGGGTTGATAAGTGGATGCATGGATCGGGATAGCTAGATATTTGGAAGGATGGAAGAAAGGCTAGATGGTCGGGTGGGTGAATGGATGATTGGAGACGGATGGATACATGCACTGATGAAGAAACTTACTGGAGAAGAATACCATGTCACGAACACCTTTGAGCTCTGTTACCGTTGGTTGTCTTCTAATGGCGGCACCAACTTCGTAGACGTTTTCAAGCCATCCATGCTGCCAAACACTCGCAGGTTCTTGAATTTTGATGACTCTTAGTAGCGCATTTTGACGAACGACCGATTTTTTTAGGGATGATGCATCTTCTTCCGCCACGAAACTACAGGAACTGCAAAACATATGAAATCGAGAAATTGTCATGGATTACTGTACGTGGAAGCCTTGCAGCTGTGCAGTGGAATGGCTTATGTATGTAATGCTGCTTGCAAATCTATAGCATTTGCTACACATTTATTTATAAAATATTGGAATTTGTATTTTATATACTCTTCGGATTTTAAGACGAATTTACGTGAAACTATAGGTGGACATTAATTGTATGGTCGCTCTACATTCTTATAAATGCGACCACTACAAAAAAAAATACAAATACAAATACGAATGATACAAAAACTGAATAAACTGACATTGAAGAATACCTGTCGTTAAGTGACGGCCTCCAAGCAAAGGTTTTATCTTGATTCACAAAGGAAATTCCTTCGTATTCCACCTTTATATATGAAACGTCCTCGTCTGATGTATCCAACAGTATGGGATCTAGGAACTTTTTAACCAATATACTACCGTCCATCAGTACATCTTTTACGTACAACGGTGCTTGTTGCTTGCTAGAATCATAATCGTCCCGAGACTCAAATACCGAGCTTCTGCGTTGAAGAAGGTGTTCCGCGACATCTGTAAAGAAATCTTCAACATTTATCCCCGTTACGGAAGATGTAATGATAAACTTAGCGCCAATACTCTCTGCAAAAGTCTGTCCATCCTTTTGAAGCTCGATGCTTTGGACGTCCAATTTGGTTCCGAGAACATACTTGGAAACATCTTTGGAATCACCTTCATAGGCTTTGGTAAATTTGTCGTTCCATTCTTTAAGGTTTCTGAGACTTTTTGGGTCATTTAAAGCGAATGCCAACACAACAGCATCAAGATTTCGGAGGTATATCTGAATAAGATGTTCATAGGTAGGAGAGCCTGAGACATCGAGGATGTAAATATGCGCGTCATTTGGGAAGGTAAAGAAGGTACAGGAAACCCCAACTGTCGGTTGGTACTCTTGGTGGAGATGAAGAGATCGCAGCTTTCGTAGAAGACAACTTTTTCCTACCCCAACATCTCCAATGAAAACAACCTTGTACTGGTTCATTGTGAACTGAGAAAATGAAATCGTAAACGATGCATGAGCATAGATCTAGTGAAACTGGGCCGGGAAGGGGAGGGAAGGAGACGAGACGAAACGAGACGAGAGGGAATGGGAATGAGGAAGCAAAGAGAAGAGAAAGACTAGAAACAACTGATGAAAAAGATTGGTAAAAGGAAGAGAAATGAAATCATATAACTGATTACAACTGAACATATGATCACTAAACTGAATGTAAGATTTATGCGGATTAATTTATGCGGATTAATTTATGCGGATTAATTTATGCGGATTAATTTATGCGAATTATTTTATGCGTTTTAGTTTGTTCATGGGAATTTCTTTCATTTTAATTCAGTCCAAAAGTCCAAAACATTCTATACTCTTTCACTTCCAATCGTACTTTGTTCTAATAAGGTAAGTGCAATGGTATTCTGACGTAACATCCGGTAAACTGTCTAAGGTCAAATTTATAATTCAAATATTAACACATATATAGTTACATATAAACAAACCACTCGGAACTTACTAAAACAATGTCTCCTTGCCTGGTTCACTTCGTAGGCAAAAGATATTTCTTTCTTCACGTTGAGGTAGATCTTGTTGAATAATTCATGTTTTTTTGCTGGTAATGACAGCTAGGTTCATTGAGAAGATCACCTAATGGAAAGTCACTAAAATCCAAATATCTTTGCTAAGTAGGAAGATTATTATCTTGTTGTTGGCATGTGGATCATGGGTAAGCATACTAGTATCTCTGCTTAATAAAGCTCGATCTCTGCTTCACACGAGGTGGACACCCATCAGTAACTATCACGTGTACATTATAGACCACGACAAGGACATCAAATTTTTCAAAATGGACGCAATTATAAAAAATATCAATTCTCAAGAGCTCACCTGGTCCAATCCAATCAAAATATCCGTAGATTTTTATACAAAGGGTGAATAATGAAATACATGATCAAAGACTTCGGTTCTTTGAAAACCGGAAATAAAAATCCCCCAAGGACCCAAGTGCATGACGGGATAACAACAAATGACCGAGAAGTACTAGTAACTAGTATTGTTGCTACAACAAACGAACCAAGAAACAAAATGGCGGCTGACAAGAAAATCTTCACAACTCGAGTTTTATCGGGATTTTAAGACCTTAATAAACAACTTATGGCTCAAAGTGAAGTACCTCCGCAAAGAGTCGTCCCTGAAGAACAGGTCTATCGTCAGATATTTGATGCTGAGGTGAGAAGAACCTTATTTTTAGTGTGTTTTTGAAAGACTATGTGTCAGTCAAAGTGCAGCAATTTCTCACTCGGTTCAAATTTTCGTTTTTTTTCCGAGTTTCCGTTGGTCATAGAATCTTCAAATTAAAAAATATAGTTTAACAACATCGCTATTAAAGGTTGTAAGAATATTAGCGTTATTTATGATTATCTATACCAAGTTTTTGGAAGAATTATATTTCAATAACGATTTGTAAATATTGTACATGTAGGTGAGCTTGGTGGAATCTCTGGAGAAAGAAAGGAGGTCATACAAATCCAAATCAGCTCCTGTTCTTCCGTTGGTAAGGGAGTCTAGATCGGTGACAGGACATGGGATTTTATCAAGAAGGCAAAAACAATGGACACAAGCCAGACTGAACGATTCTTACATTGAAAACCCTGTCTACTATAAGTAAGTTGTTGTACAAGTACATGATTGTAAAACATTGGACAAATTGATTTAAGTCAAACTTATTGATTTACAGTGTATATAAATAATTAATGCAATACTTGTGGTGCTCATTGGAAAATATATGGCTGGACTAATGTTCTGAATATTTTTGCTCTAACATTTTTTTGTGAATGGTGTTCTTTGATCACCATAACATGGTGGACTATATGATTATGTTGAATGACGGTCCTCCTCATTTTGAGATTTAAGGGAGATTTTGAAAGCAATGTGATAAAAAAGAGTATGCCATTTCACCTGTTGTCACATCTAGCTTCTGCACAATGTCAACTTTGATTTGTAAAGTCATGATCATTCATCAGTGCACTAGCCATCCTCTTTGAGATCACCTTTCTTTGGGAAATCTCTATCAAAACAGAAGGCCAGCCATTAATCAGTGTTCAGTTGCAATAGACCTAATCTGTCATGTGACAATTCAGTGTGACAAAACCCTAGAGGAATGATTAACTGTTGTGTTGAAACTTGTCGTCTTTAATTGTCGTGATTCCCTTAGGATACTAATAAAGTTTTTGAAGAGTAAGAACAAAACAAAACAAATCTCTAGAGGTTGGTCACGCGCTGAATTGGGAAAACATTGTGACGTGCTGATTAGGTCTATTGTCATGTATTGCTCTCTGAATGAAATCCTTGTTATGATATTAATGATATTTGGATTGTAGATATGCAGCGTTGGAAGCAATAGAAAGAGATTCCATGCCTGATAACTATGAAGCTATTCAAGAAGTCAGGGGCCTCATGTCTGATCTGCCAAGTATGAACTGTTACATGCTTGTACTATAGATTAAAAACATACACATGATTATTATTCATTTTTCCATTCATCCCAGCACTTACCATCCATCTATCCATCCATCCATCCATCCAACCATCCATCCATCCATCCATCCACCCCATCCATCCATCCACCCACCCCATCTATCCATCTATCTATCCATCTATCTATCCTGATCAATACATCTGTCTGTCCATCCATCCATCCAACCATCAATTCATTATTTGTTTATTTTAGAAAAATCCCAGGCAAAATCCAACATCATAGATAAAGTCAAGGCAAGTAGAAAGGAGAGACATGAGACAACTCTAGAAGACATGTACCAGGAACTGGCGATGATAAGTACAGTAAGTTTTGCTGTCTTACAATGTTAACCAGATAGATATCAGAGAGAATGTTTTTCATCCAATTAGACACCATGCAAGTACATGTCATAAGGCAGTTCAATTTGGAGGACATTTAAACAATACAGTAGGTTCCAATTCTCAGGAGATTGAAATTCTTTTGTTTTGTCCTCCTATTTTAGCTGTTTCAATGCATGTCATAAGTCTATACCCAAATTATTAGAAGTTTGAACAAGCTCTATTTCAACTTTTCGGACCTTATAATGAAAGATTCAGACATTTTCTACATGTTGATAAATTAACTATAAATCTCACTTTACCAATTGAAATGATCATGACAGGAATAGAAATATTAAGAATCTAAAAAAGATGAAACAACTTTTTAAAGACATGTTTCAGCATATCTTATGCCATCTATAGTCATTAATACATATTAAACTGTTGATGGCAGAAGATATGCCAAAACATGTCTTTAAAAACTGTTGTTTCATGTTTTTTGATAAATCTCACTTTCTTATAGGATTTAGAACCAAGGATTATAGAAGCCAGTGAAACTCTCCAAGAAAAACTTGCAGATAATAATAAAGGTTTGCAAATATTTATTACTTCAAGGTTGCTATTAGATAGTTTCATGTCTTAAGTGGGATATATTTAACTGGCTAAACCACAAAGTATTTGTGTGAGAAAACAGAGGTCACTTCTTGTTACTTCCTTTTGGGACAAGAATTGAAACACAGACTGTAAAAAAAGTCTGTTCTATAAGCTTATCAGCTATACAATTGTTTGATTATTGCAAATCTTAAACAAAGCAGCCATGTCCTCAGTTGAATACATGTACTATGTCTATTTAAAGTGTCTATTAATTAATAACATTTGCTTATTTGCATTAACTTTTAGAAATTGATCACTTGATGCAGTTGATAGAAAAGGATGACGTAAGTGACAATATTTTACTTTACAGTATTTGAGATATTATTTCTGTAATATTTATATGGAGTGTCTAGATCCCTTAGCTTGCAGCACTTTGGAAGATAGCTCAGTTAATTACAGGAAAAAACAAAAGTTTTTTTATTTCCAGTTCTCAGAAGATTCTTAAATTACAATATGCTTTTTGGACAGAAATGATGTAATCATGCATATTTTATTGAAGAAATAAAAGAACTTACTTGCTCAGGGCTCAGTGTGCAGTTATGAAGCACTGTCTTAGGGATTTGCAGAACTGTCATGATCGAAAGAAGTGAGAAGCTGACTCTGCTATTGTTTGTGCTTGACTCCTGTAATACTTCTTTCTTGTTCAGACAGTATGCACCCCAAGTGTCCTCATTATATATAACAGCTCACATCATGCACATACATTTTTCAGTTTCTTCATGAATGTATTGAATAATTTGTGATCTATTGTAGGACTTGTTAGAATATGAGATAAAAGACCTCCATACGTTATGGGCTAAGGTAGCTGAGCATTCCTCAGCGAGACAGTCATGGATCAAAGATCTGCAGAAGAGCCTTGAACAAGTTGAACTGGACAGATCATCTTTGGTAAGTACAGTAAGAATAAGAAAGTCAGATAATCCTATCATTGTACCTATTATAGACATAGTTGCATGCTCATGTAATTAATGGTAACTAAACTTTCATCTACCGGTAACTCTTGTAGCCCAAAAATAAAAAAAAAGCTAAGTAAACCTATAATGATTTACATTATTTTATAGTTACGAGAGACCCTCCAAAGCTATGACAAAACACTGGAGAGAATAGCTCACCTGATGCCACCTGATGTTCATAGGATGCTAGAAAAAGAGGCCCTGCACATTAATTCTACTATTCTCTCTAACAAAAGGGCATGTGCTGAGATCATTTCTCATTTGTTGAGTGGTAAGTTGATGAGGTCTGCAAAATCTTTTTATTGGTTGAGGTACTAACTATAATTGTGTAGATTGAAATCTTACACATCCACCATCTGCATTGAGAATAACCTGCACGACACCAGAATGAGGGCACAAGGGTTAGTCAGAGCGTTTTCAAAATATATCTATTTTGTGTACTTGATAGTTAGCACTAACACTAACATGGACTGCGCCGGTGTTTCTAATGAAACAGTTATCTTGAATTAATAAATTTTACACCGTAGTAAATAGAAGAGCTGACGTTTCGGACGTTAGTCCTTCGTCGGAGTCAACCAAGTGTACTGTCACACTGCCATCCTTGTCGTAATGCCATCCTCCCTTGCTCAACCTCATCCATTATTATTGTTTGTTGTTTATTTTTTGACAAGTATGTCAGCCTTATGTTGTTTATTTCTACAACTTTCAGCTGATGTAGAGAGAGAAAGGAAATGCTACATCAACTGGCAAACAAGAGTGGAGGACTGGAGACTGCTCAAGTGCAAGGAATCTACCAGGAAGTTTAGGTGAAAAAGAAATGGGAAAAGAAATGGGAGGAGATGAGAATGAAGTATGAAAGGATGAAAAAAATGGAACTTTTGCTTGGCTAATAAATGAATTGCAAAATATTCAATATATTCATCAAAGCTTACAAAGTGATTCCAGTAAAAACAGAACAGGGAAAAATCGTCAGATGAATTTTTGGTGGAGCCAAAAAAGTGTAAAGACTGTTTCCCATCATGCTTTGTGCTAGAAATTTGAGATCATTGGCTGCACATTAGCCGTCCAGAATACAATACATGCATGAAAATCAAAAGAAAAAAATGCAAAAATAGAAATGGAATATGAATCACAGCAAACAGAACATTGACTACTTGGAAACTGTCATGAAAAATGAGAGGGGCAAAAAAAATTCTTATCATACATTAAAACACTTGCAAGTGAAGCATGTACCATACCATACCCCTTTTTTACTCCGACCACTGAGGACTAGCGCCAGAAACGTCAGTAAGTATTGTATTTCTCTTTCTTTACGGTCGTGTATAAATTACCTATTCATCACACATGTACCCGTAATACAGTATGCCTATATGATTCTCTAATACCTACACTGTATACTGATATTTTATTGATAATGATGATTTTTTATCTTTTAAAGTGAATTTATGCAGAGTTCTCCAATCAAAGACCCACCAGGTGTTCAAAGAGAACTAGAATGTTTTACAATGGAGCAGAAAGCAATCAATAGTAGAAGACAGGACATACTTGAAAGTTTGAGGTGAGTACCATAGCAGATGCTTCTTCCAAGAACAAAGTATGACATTTTTTAATATTTCAAAACTATCAGCTAAAAAAATAGAAAAAATTGGTAAAAACATTTAAGAAGGAAACAGGAGTGTGAGTGTTTTTTGAATAGGTTTTGATTGTATATAATTATGTTTTAGAAATCTTAAGCCACCAAACTCCACCAAGTCAGCGGTATACCAGTGGCATAATTCCTTGGTTTCTCTTGGACATGATCTAGGTTAGTAGTCAATACACTGACATTTGTCATCATCAGCAGCAGTAGCAGCATCATCATCATCTATATCCTCACAATCAGCAACATGATCATCCATTCAGTCATCAGTCATCATCATCATCTGCAGCAGCGCACCATCATCATTATCAGCATCAGTATCATTATTATTTAGCTTTAGCATCATCATTATCAATACCGAGCAAAATCATCATCACCACGGGCCACCTTCATCATTGTCATCACCATCATCATTTTCAGCATCAGCATCATCAGCATCATCATTATCAATCATGGGCATAATTGTCATCACCATCATTACCACCACCATCATTACCACAGCTACCAGTACCAATCATCATCATCATCAGGTCATACCATTGGTCACCACCACCGTTAACAGCAACATCAGCATCATGACCATGAATCAAGAGCATCATCTTCTCCATCATCAATTTTCATCAACATTAGCATCATTACCACCATCAGCATCATCAGCATCACAACCAGTCAGTTGATCTTACCTTGTTCATGTTTTATTACAGAGGAACTGCATATAAAGTACAAAACCATATTGAATGAAGAATATGAGAAAGTAATTCAACAATGCCTAGAAGAAGTATGCAAACATAAGGTATGTGAATTATTATTTAAAATGAATAATAAAATTAATATTATAACTGCACAATCATGTGGGTCAATAGTGTGCAGGAATGTTTGAACACTAGACAGTATAGTACCTCCAAACTACACATGTACCCATTTGCAGGACTGACTATAGCTATAGTGAGGCAAGAGAGGCAATTGCCTCAATACAACTTTATCAAATTTTTCTCAAAGTCTTAAATAAATTTTAAAAATGTGCAAATTGTGTAAAATTGTACAATTTTAAAAATGTCACCAAATGAATCGCAAAATGCTGGAAATTACATTTCCAAGGGTCTGAATTTCAAATTTTTAAGACCCCCTAGTGGTGGCAATTGCCTCTGAAAGTGAGTTCACATTTTCTTCTGGCTATATGGCCCTGACACAAAGGATTTCAATCTCCTAAGAATTGGAGCCTATTGTTTTGTCCTCCAAATTTGGCTTGCTTTCCGAAGTATGTGCTGCAAGTGGTCTAATTTACAATTTGTTAAAAGAAATATTTTTCTTGCAGGAAGAGTTCCTTTCAAGCAGCATTCTAGACGATGTTCGAATTGATGAGGTTCGTGAAGTTAAGCCAGATTTTTTGCACTTCTAAAATACTAGTTATTTCACCAATCTCTTGGCATTTTCAGGTGCTGAACGAACATTTTCTTCCCCTCGTGGGTGAGAAGCAAACCAAGTTTGAATATGAAATTGAAAAAATGGAGGTAAGAGGAGAGAGAAATATTGGGCGTGATCTATCTGGAAACTGGCACACAAAAACAATGGAAAGCCATATGCATCTCAATGTTACAGCATACAGTATTGTTGAGTTTCAGGCTGAAAGTCATCATTATTTAGGAAAATATGGTGCAATTATTTTTAATTACCACTATTTTGTTGCTTATTTTTCAGCGTTCCTTGGAGAACCTAACAAGCTTCCAAGAGATGTTGGTCAAGTCGTTGTTCAAGTTCGTTCAAGGAGCTGCTCACTTGTGGGACTTACATGAGCTGGGGTTAGCACACCAAGAAAGAACATTACAGGTCAGGAAATAAGTGGAATTGTCTTTAACATCATCCCTTCCTTCCTTCCTTCCTTCCTTCCTTCCTTCCTTCCTTCTTTCCTTGCTTCCTTGCTTCCTTGCTTCCCTGCTTCGTTCCTTCGTTCCTTCCTTCCTTCCTTCCTTCCTCTCTCATCTTCTTTCTCTCTCCCTCCCTGGCCCCCTTCTTCCATCTCCATCTCTCTTATCCATTTAACTGCCCAACTTAGACTTGTCCGGTCCATGACTTGAAAACTATGAAACTACATTGTCTGATCTGATCAACCACTTCGCA
>OCZR010100896.1:571-11393 GCA_900234385.1 Anemonia viridis | reverse complement strand
TCGTGATTATGCATGATTCCTTATTATACGTTATTATATTTAGGGTGTTCTTGTTTCTCTTTAGCTCATTTCTAAAACATGATACACTTGTAGCTCCCTTGATATGGTCCGGAAGAGAGTTCCAAGCTACTGCAGCTCTGTGCTTAAAAAAGCTAAGAAACTTATCTTTTTCTGAGTTTAAACCAACCAGAGAGTGTATTTATTTATTTATTTATTTTTATTTTTTTATTTCTTATAATTTATTTTATCAAGTTAATATACAAAGTACAAATTTGATTCACCCTCCCCTCCCTCAACAATATAACCGCTGTACATTCTGATTCAACCTCACAAGATGGCGGAAGTTCTGTTTTATCAAGTCTAAAAAAATCATTTTTTACTCGCCTATTTGTCTTCAGTCGAGCTTTAGCGCCAAATATATAATATTCAATTGATGTTGTAGGCTACCATCGACTTTTAAACGATGATATGATGAGGTGAGGAAAGAATTTTGATGTTAAAGTTGGAACAACGTGACAAATCTCAAACTTTGAAGCGCGCCTTGTTTGAACAGGTTTTGGAAGTATTTTCTTCTATCCTCTTGCTATTTTATTACCTCAGTGAGCCATGAGTTGTGTTGTTTTTTAATTCTCAATCCAAATATACAAGGTTTTTTCAGAGTTTGTGATGCAAAAAGCATTTTTAAAGTTGTACCACAGGCAGCCCAACTTAGACAAGAGTAATAAACTTCATTAGTGGAAAATGAATTCTAAACAAACATTTTTTTCTTAAATTATTTTTATTTCATGCCGTTGAGCTGTGATATATAATTTCTTCAGTGGTGTTATGGATATTATCTTTTTTATTCAGGATCTGAATGTTTGATAATTATGAGCGATGACGATTTTGATGAAGACAGCTTCAGGGCATATGAAAATGATCTTTATGGTGAAACATCCTCAGACAGGTACTATATGAAAACACACTACAGATCTAGGAGCAACTTCAGAATACCCCGAAAATGATATTCATGATATTCATCTTTTGAGAATGACGCATCCATAACAATAGAAACACAATAGAATGAATATCATTTGTGAAAAAGTGTCGGGGTATTCTGAAGTTTAGCCCGCATCTATTTTTACATGACTGTATAAAGCTTGTGGCACGAACATGGTAGTGGTATTGGCAAGGCACTGCTACCAGACCAATCATATTGTACCAGAATTTACTTTCCATTCTGCCGGAATGCCCAAAACATGGCATGAATATGGCAAGTACAGTACATGGTCATGCCAAGGTCATAATTCTTATTTTCTCAGATCAAGGTCTAAGATCTTATTTTCCTGTTTTTAAATAGTGAGGAAGAAATTACTAGTGAAATCGAAGAAGCCCTCTACAGCCAAGTGCATTATTCCTTCTCTTTGCCCAATGAAGAAGATTTAGATGAAAAAGGTATTACACTGTGGAACCCCTGGTGCTCTGGCTACCCTCTTAATATGGCCACCTGGCTAAAACAGACAGTTCGTCTGTCCTTATGAAGCATTTTCAGTTACATTTTCCCACTTGATACAGTTCATCCAGCTTTTATAGCCATTATTTTTGGATTGTCGCTTTGATGGCTGTATTTCTACAGTTCTGTAGTAAGCAGACTGATATACTGTAGCTTACTATTTTTTTGAGTAACAGTTGTGTTTACTCTATTTAATCTGTAAAGATGTAGGTGCTGATTCACCTGATGGTACACGTAGTCCAGTGTTGCTTGAAGCCGAAGAACAAGATAACAAGGTATGATTTATTACCTCTGTTTTCATTGCATTGCTGTTCTGACAGAAACAACCATTACGACAGAGAAACAGTGGCAAGACTCTTATCCATTATGTAACTGGGAAATTCATGACAAATTATTTTTAATTATTTTTTTATAAACATTAAAATCAATTGATTAACATTGTACTAACTGTAATTTTTGATAAATGAAGGTCCAAGTTGAAGGTGATCTGAATGAGGATGAAGATTCAACTGAGAAAATAGATTACATTGTCATTGATGAGGAAAGTTGCAGTAGTTATAACCACAGTGGAAATACCAGCAATCAGGAAGACAACCACAGTGATGAAGGCGCAGGCTCTACTCAAGGTGAGCCATACAGTACTGTAGAGGACATTTTTTGTGGAGTATAATGGTTTCCCATTTCAGACCACAATGTCATTCTCTTGAGAATAAGAATCTTTGTTTCAGTTTTATTCTGTATACATGTACAGTATTCATGTGTCTTCTCATGGCAGCCATTAAACAAAGAAATGAAACTCTGGGGACAACAAAATGGGACAACAAACTGCCCAAACTACAGTTAAAGTTAAATCATGGTCTTTTGACATTATCTTAAAGGTTTATATTTTTTAACGTTGTAGTTACAGTCTGTACTTTATTGACATTTTATTAGGGCTTGAAGAAAACTGGACATTGATTAAAGAAGATTTGGAAGTAAGTAAAAGTACTGACACACATTGTAATTTTCATGCGACATCACATTGTGTACCATCATGTGACCCCACATGCAAGTCATTTCTTTCATGCAGTGAGGTTCATTTCTCTCTGAGGTTCATCTCTCACTGCACATAGAAAAGTAAAGTACAGTACTAGAACTCATTTCTACTTTTTGCAACATTGCCGACAACGTCTAGTGCAACATCACATGGGTCACAGGTCATGTTATCTACCTCTTCTGAAATTATCTTGGATACCACACTAGTTTATCAGGAAAATACAACGAATTCATGCACTCTTTTTTGAGTTGGAATTTTTGCTATTTCTTTTGTTTTTCCCCCTTTGGCTTGATATCCAAATAATTTTAAAAGGAGTGTATGTTTTACTTAATTTTGGTGTGAGTAATTATTGCCATACACTGTACGGTAACTCTGCACTGTTGCCATGGCAAAATTAATTTGCTACTGTATTAAGTAAATTATTGAATTTTATAATTTTTAGACTGGTTTACCAGCCGATGGTAAAAGGCGACCAGTATCAAGATACTACAAGAAAGAAGGAAACTTCAGATGTCATAGCTGTAATGAGAAGGGCCATAAGGCCAGTGATTGCCCCACACCAAAGGTATAATAGTAATTACATGTACAGTACTGCTCATGAAACCTTAGAGCAGATTTCATATGAGTTTAAAATGTTGTTGGTCATGTCACAGCACTGGCATGGTCAAGGCAAGACACCTGTAGTCTATGGTAGCTAATAGACCCTCGACTGTTTAACACATTAACATTTATTAAGCTTTGACTGTCCTATCACAACCACAACAGCTAGAGCACATGTAGGCTCTAAACTCGGTGAAAGATCAAAGATCAAATTGGGATTTAGAAGTTGATTTTTGTGGAGGAAGGAAAACAGGGAAACCCAGAGAAAAACCCTCAAAGCACAGGAGAGAACTAACAAACATCGCAACTCTACTCAGACACATAATTACAACAGTGAGAGAAGCACTCTCACTGCTACACTGCCTGTGCTTCCTGTGATGCGATGTCAGCACAAACATGGCTTTATACAGGCGGCCCAAAACAAGGGACATTCATTGATCTGATCTGTTCTATTCTTGTTTTAGAAAATCAGTTGCTTTCTGTGTGGTGGTGAACATACAAGACGACGATGTCCTAATGAACTGTGTTTTAACTGCCATGAACCAGGACATCGTGTAATGGTAAGGAGACAGTAACTTAATATACATGTTGGTGCAGAAACTCTTGAAACATGTAATGCTGCAACCATGCTCTTGAATATTCAGATATGAAATTAGAGTTTTTTGACCACATCTGGAATGTTAAGCATGTAGGATTATCACAATACTCTATCAAACTCCTTGTTGAATTTTCTGGCTTTCAGAGGAGATACACTGAATAATAATTATTACTCTATGTCATAGGAACATACTGCATACTCTCTCTGTCTTTAATGTAATTTTAAGAACTTTTTTGAAGCGTGATGAAATAAATGTATGACACCAAAGAATTATGTATTGCTGTTATTAATATATTTCATCCTCATGAATTTCTGGTTGGTGTTATAATTATTACCTAGATCCATTACTTGAACTTAATTGTGAATATACAGTACCTGTATTCTTTTTATAGAATTGTAGGCAGCCCCGAAGACGGCATTATGATCAGTGTCGCAGATGCTACATGTTGGGACATTATTCCAAGGTAAAAATTTAATATGCCGGGGGTGGACCACTACATGTAGTTCACGCAAACCTTCACTAGTCTGAGACATTGAAGTAACAGTGCTTCTGACTCGTCCTGCAACATTTTAAAAATTGCGCTGGAGGTTATATGCCGTAATGCTCCATGCAACTTGTGTTGCAATGCTGTTGTACTGTAAGAAAAGTTGTGGAGAAAATGTGCAATTGTATCTTCACAGTCATGAATCAAACTTGAGAAACATAGAGTGGATGAAAGATAAGTTGTAGTGCTTAAGAAAACGAGGTTATTCCGGGTGAAAGACCTTTGGAAATAAATTCGGAAAAATTAATTTCCGACCTTACTGGGAAATGAACTTGAGAAAGTCAATGTGCATGTGCACACATCTTGCATGCTGACATGAGAATACGGTTTGTACAAAATACTGTATGATCCCTTATTTCTACCATTGTAGGATTGTCCTGATCACTGGAGGCAGTATCATCGCACGGTAAGTTATTCAATACATGTACTTGAGATTTAAATTAACGAACTGGTCATCAGTTGTCCACTTTTGTTAAGGCGTTGTTTTCTCACCTAAGACCACCCTTTTCATGCACTCTTAAATATAAAAAAAAAAATATTGAATTTAATTAGCAGTAGTATTTCAGAATTTGTAGACATCTCTAGTAGCTCTTTGTCCACTAGAATCCAGTCGGAATTTGCAAGTTGAATTTTATGGAGGAAGAAAACCAGGAGAATATGGAGAAAAACCCTTGAAGCACATGCAGAAGAGAACCAACAAACATTCCTGTATTCTTTGATTGAGTTGTATCCCTATTCAAGTGTCTTTTCATGTGAAAGTAGTAAACAAAGAAAGGAAGTGATAGCATACAGGTACATGTGGTTTGAAATGGGAAGACATTAATTTAACCCAACTGGTAAATATAGATCACTTCCACTTGAAATCAAAACAGAAATCAGAGACCTCTTGAACTCTAGAACATCAAAAGGCAGCTCAATTTGGAGCACAAAACAAAATAATTTAAATCACCTGAGAATAGTCCCCTTCACAGTTCTGTATGTCATCTTAAAAGGGAGTTGCAGCTTTGCATTAATGAGAGATGAACAGTGAGCTTGCAATGATGCAGTAGAGGCATCAGAATAATTGTCTAAAAAAGGTGTTTAAAAAGGTCTCTACCATTGTACAGTAAGGTCACCATTTGTCTGGCTTTTATGCAAAGGCATAGCTACAGTACCTGTCAAAATGATTTCCATGCTCCATTTTTGTTGTTGTTGTTGTTGTTGTTGTTGTTTTTTTATTTATTTATTTTTTTTTTTAAATTTGAGCCAAACATTTATAAAGCATTCTTCTGCAATAAACAGACAGATCCAAAGAAAAACCCAATGGTTAACAGAGCAGGGGAATTCACTGGACCAGTATATTGTTATAACTGCTCTAAAGAAGGACACTATGGACATGTGAGTCGCTTTAAAATATACAATAGAATGGCTATGGCAAGAGTGGGATACATATACTGCACTGACTTACAGAATGTACACGGTATGACATGCCGTATCATTAAAATGGCTTCCCATAAGAATGGTTAATTATTGTATTAGTGCGAAACATACAGTACTAACTTACAGCGCGTACATGGTACGACATGACGTAACATTGAAATGGTTTCCTGTAAATGAGGTTAACATTCATCCAGCCACAAGTTGTAGTAAGTTATACAGTATGTGCCTACAATGCAGCTACGAGTCGTATTCTTTCCCAAACATGAGAAAACTGCTCAGTCTATGGGGTTTCGTCTATGGTACCATGGTTTAACTCAGACAAGTAAACACAGTATTAAATAAATTCTGAATAAATTAAATCAATAAATGCTGAATTCTGGGCCAATGAGTTTTGCCAGGTGAGGAAGGTGGGGGCACTTATTTGAGTACAAACAGTACCATACACATATTCCCCTAGTATCATATACTAATTAAAATCTTTCATATGACTGTGTTAGGAATGCATAGAGCCTCGTATGGACAATTACATGACTCCAACCTACCCATTTGTTGTTAAGTACGACGGTGATCCTGAAGATCAGCAAGATAGGCACATTTTACAAGATAAAAGTAGAAAACGAACCAAAACTCACGACGGAACATTCAGCCAGTCTCGAGAAGAAACCAGTGTGAGAAGTAAAAAACAACAAAGAAGAAACAAGGAAAGACACTCGTGGTCAAACCCAAGCCGTGGTCACAATGACAGCCGAAGGATAGAGGAATTTGAGGAAGGTTTTAGTGAGGAAACCAACGTGCTTGATGGAAGAGTTGGAGAGTTCATTGAACGAATAAGTGAAAGAACTAAAAAACGACATAGAGAGAAAACTAAGAGGAATTCTTGGTCTGGTCAAACTAGCCATGATCATGAACAAAGCAGTAGAATGCAAGACATTGATCAAGAAATCACTATCACCAAACAGAGTCCAATACCACATGATCGAAAAGGTGAACTCAGTTTTTGTGATTCTGTGTTGAAGAACCTCAGTGAAGGCAAAGACACCAATATCTAAATAGTGGCACACCTAGTATGTGTATTTGAACGATGAACTATGTAGGGAGAAGGCCTCCCTGTTAGAACTGATTGCTCTCTTTGTCTTTTTAAGTCTGTTTAATAACTCTTCAATTTGTCACACAGCATGAGCGGCATCTTTAATGGTCATGATTTTCTTTTTTCAATGACCATGGGATAAAATGATAAAAAAGTCAAAATTGCCCAGTCCTTTAAACATATGATTTGGGTTGCAAAAAAATTGCTTTTGAAATCACTGCTCAAGTGGCACAACAAAATTCCTTTATGACAGGGACCTAAAAATATTCTAGCCAATTGAAAAAAAAATTGATAATAAGAACAGATTATGAAAACATATTACTCTAATCTAAGTTATTGAAAATGTTTTTTTTTTAGGATCAACCCATGGGAATTCAAATTCTAGTGAAGTAAAAATAGGGTCAAAAAGAAAGCACAGTGGAACACCACATCATGAATCAAAGAAAGGAAAACAAGCTGAAAACACAATGAATAAACAAAAAAAGAAAAAGAAAAAAGAGAGAGATGCTCAGTCCACATCTCATAATCAGGTATGCTAACATAGGTACAGTACAAAATTACTGGTATAGTTGAATAAATTTTTTGCTTCAACATATTCAGTGGTTGGATCGAGGGGCGGATCAAGAAAATATATAAGCAAAGGGGGTGTCCCAAATGAGAAAAAGTGATTGTTTTACGTTAATATATTATTATTTAATGCATGGATAGAAAAAGGTATTTTGTTGTCATAGAGGTTGTGAGTTAGAATTTTAAAGTGCCTATACACCTTGGCCATTTTCTATTCCGATGTAAAGTAATTGCCGTAAATAACATTTTGACGGAGCAAAAAAAATATTCATTGAAAATTCTTCATTTTATAGCGGTTTGAATCTGCCTAAAAGGTGGTTTTTGGGCATCCTGTTTAAATAATTCCAAGCCAGGTGATAGGGGATTGGTGACAATGATTAATGACGTAGTGTCCGGGACGTCTGTATTATTCTTCAAGGGAAACTATAGAGTATACTGATCTGGTGTTGTCATAAGTGATAAGAAGGTTGTAGAACGCTTGAACTACAAAACTTGAGTGAGATTTGTTGTGTTTACGATTTAGTTCATCTTGGATACTACGTCACACACCTTTGTGTCCAGTCTCCCGTAGCGCTCGATTTTTTCTCATCTGTTCCCAACTTTGAAGGCTTGTAAAAAGAAGAGTTTGTTTTCTATCTTCGATTTTTCTGCAAAAATATGATGTATAAAATCTGTACTTTCAAATAAGAAAAGAATTGGCTAGGGTGTATAGGCACTTTAACATTCTGCATCTTGGTCTTACTGGCCAAGTTAAGTCATGATAACATTAATAATGTTTTTGTTTTCCTTTATAGCGCATTGTAGAACTTGTTCATGATGATGAAGTTTACCACGACTATCAAATCAATCAACAAAAAAAGTCAAAAAATAAAAAGGTATGCAGATGATGATGATATAAAATAAGGTTTTCACAGTGCAAATTACTTTGCACATGAGAAGACGTTCACCAATGTTGATACAACTTGAATAATAATACTCAAGGGAATGACATGTGGTCTGAAATGGGAAAACATTACACCCAAAGTAAAAGGGTCCATAAAAGAAACAATACTCAAGGGAATGACATGTGGTCTGAAATGGGAAAACATTACACCCAAAGTAAAAGGGTCCATAAAAGAAATAATACTCAAGGGAATGACATGTGGTCTGAAATGGGAAAACATTACACCAAACATTACATTACAACAAAACCAGTCTGCAATCCTACAAAGCTTCAATGCTATCTTTGTTTTTCAGTTTAACAAGGGAAGTGAACGTCCCCTACCTGACGCATTCACAAGAATGGTTGGAGACTGGGAAGAGATGGATGCATCTCACCACCACCACCACCGCCACTCATCTCCAGGCTACACCCAATACAAATCACACTCATCACCAGCCTACCACCATCGTCAATCGCAAGGGTCATCACATCGCCAGTACAACAAGTTTGAAAACGACAAACGCTCGTCACGAGTACACAATAACAAACCTTACAATAGTTCACGAGGTTTTCGATCTAAATGGAAGTAAAACACCACTATTTTGTATTGTATAAATTTTTTAGGACATTTCTTTTTATCAGATGGTTTTGTGGGTGAATGAAAAGTGAAAATGGGGAATCCAGGATCTTTGGATTTCACTTTATAGTCGTAGATTATGGAAGGGGGGCACATATTTTTAAAATTTTAAAATTAGTATTTGATCCCCCTAAACAGTCCCACAATGCACTGCAGTGAAACCAAATCAACTCAATTTTTTACTCAGTCTCAGAGTAGTAGTTGCATCATAACATGCTGCACGTAAAAGCCTATAGTATTAGTAATGTTCTATGATTTTTTAAGTAATTTTAATGAACTATCTATCTATCTATCTATCTACATATGTATCTATCTATCTATCCTCTATTTACTTGATAATAGACCCCTTGCAACACATTGGAATACAGCTTAAATTGGAGGGGAAAACAATAGGTTCCAATTACCAGGAGATGGAAATCTTTTGTCTTGCCCTCCAAATTGAGCTGCATTATGATGTGCTGCAAGGAGTCTTTTGCTGATTGCTATTCACTCACTCTACTTCCTGAATCCAAACTCTCCCTGTGCCATCTTGAAAAGTCAGCCATATGCCTTTGTATTAAAGTGAGATGAACAGTGAGCTTGCAATGATAGAGACATGATTATTATTGTCCAAGGTGACAGTTAAAAAAAGGTCTCTATCATTACAAGGTCACCATTAATTATGTCCTGCTTTAATGCAAAGACTGAGCCACCCTTCAAGATGGTGAAATTATAAAAAAATGCAATGCTTTTTTATAAAAATATATTAAGAACAGTACATAGAATTAATTAATTTTGTTATAGAATAACACTGAGTAGAACCCTTACAGCACGTCAAAATGCAGCTCAATTTGGAGGACAAAACAATAGGTTCCAATTCTCAGGAGATTGAGATTCTTTTGTTTTGTCTTCCAAATTGAGCTGCTTTGACATCACATGCAAGGGGTCTATAGAGCAGATTTCGTATGAGTGTGAAACGTACCATGCCGCGCCGTGTCAGTGTCACTGCCCTGATTTCTATAAAAACATTCGACATTTCTGCCGTAACCGTGCCGCGCCGTGAACGTGTCGTTTTCACAGTCATACGAAAACTGCTCTATCCAGTAGGACAATTATTAGGGACACTTTTAAAGTGTTCTGACTCTTAAATTATTTACTCAAAATCATCCCTGTTTTTTTTGTAAAAAATATTGGAAATGACGATATTTTGCTCAGATATTGTAAATTCTTTTCGCATTGGTACAAAATATTTTGATCTTATCATCATCAGAAAGATGTACCAGTGCTTGGAGGCAAGTCTCGTAAACCACATTGTATGAATCAGTAGCTAGGTAACAAACAGGCCAATCAGAGCCATAGATACATCGATGTACTCCAAATACTGACACTACATGCTGGAATAAAATGGAAGGCAATAATATAATTAGATTAGCTACAAAAATTTATCCAACAAAAGAATCATATGACTTCTGAGGTTGTCATTAGACCATGAAAAATACTCCCAACATTGATTGACACAATTTAAGGTCAAATGTTGTGACCATTTAGGGTCTTAAAAAATACCCTATGTAATTCACCACTTTACTAATACAAATTTTCTCTCATTCCATGCCTCTCCAAAAGTTTTAAGTCGAATGTGCCGTCAAACCATGGGATACAAGAATTACCTTCACAAATGGAATAATGTCATCAACTGTCCATTTTTCGTTATCAGCTTCGGTAATCATTCCTGACCTGTTGATAGATCAAATGAAACAAATGTCTGTCTAGAACAAAAAGTTTTGGTTCCAGATCTTGGATTCACCATTTTTTTCATGCACTGCATTTGTTCAATAGTCATGGACAAAGCATTCTACTGAGGCTTCAAGACCCATTGCCACTTACCATGATGCACCATGATTTGTTTATTTTAATATCTCCAAAAATCCAATAAAAATTTC
>OCZR010100236.1:1276-11586 GCA_900234385.1 Anemonia viridis | reverse complement strand
CAAGGAATACTACTAAGTTATAAAGGCCTCGATCCATGTTGACATACTTCTTGGACTGTGCCTTCTCCATATTTAAATTTGGTGTATGTTACGCTCAGTTTGACATTTCCCTTATCATCCTTTTTTGACCATCTGTCCACATTGTAATTAAAGTGCAGCGCAGCTAGTATTGTCCTTAAAATCAAAAGAAAAAATACAATTGTAATTAATAGTTTTTTGTTATAGGTGGATTCATGAGTGTGTTGGAAAGCAGTTTTAGTAAACTATTACTAAATGATAAGAAACGACTTTCCTATGAAAAGCACTGCCACATAAATAAAACTAATGCCACGGCCTTTTTGTTCTCTTCTTGTGGAACATTTTGAAAAACAAAAGTACTTAATTGTAAGTATTACCGGCTAAACATGCCAAGGTATGAATAAGCATACATCTTATAGGGGGCAAATTGGTTTATGACGGAGTGGTATCCTTCAAGGCAGCTTGTCTGGCCGTTTGAAGATGCTTGCTTTATAGCTTTGTTCAAACTTTCTTTCGTTAGGACCTCACAAAGTTTTTCATAAGCCTCTGATGCTGTCAAAATGAAATTAAAACTATAAATTGGCATATATAACTTGGAATTATAGTTACCATCCTCACATTGTGCTTCAGGATATTAAACGTACCTTTTGTCATCCACACTTTTGGAACAGTGATCAATCCATGGTGGCATTTGTGAAAATTTTATTGGTAAACTCGTTGTGTTTGTTTATAACATGGCACAGGAATGATTGAAATTTGGCCAACTTTACTTCACCTAGATGTACAGGCGTTGAAATGACTGACCAATAGAAATGGGCAACGCATGCTTTTCTCCATCTGCCAATTATTTCACAACCTTTCTCCTTGCTGAGCTTTAAAAGTATTTTCTGTATTTCTGAATAAAAAAAACAAGGTTACATGGCATTATTATAATTTAATCTGTCAGGTGCATCTTTTTTTTCGCTTTTTGATACACAGTTGTGACAATACTTTTTCCTTACACCAATATAGTTCATTTTTATAATTCTAATGGTGTTTGTTTAGTAAGCTAATATCATGAAGATGATAGTGAGGAGGATCATCATAATCATAATGTTTTGGCATGTCATTGTAACTTTCTCTTAGCAATATGCCAGAGGTCAAAAAAGTGGTCAATTTTGGGTTTCCCCCAGCTGTTGGCATATTTGGGGGCACTGCTCTTTCTTCCATTTTGTTATTGAGGAGTGTCTGTCTGTTATATATTGCTTGATAACGATTCCGGTGGTGAGGAGAAAAAGGATGGATCTTTCATGGCCAGCAAATTCCATTTCTGAGCTACTGCCAACTTCATTTGCCTGTAAACAAAAGCACAACCACAAAGTAATGAAAATTTTGTATTTTATATTCATCAATTTTTCTTTACATCCCTGAACTGCTGATGTTTTCCAGGGGTAGCCAGAAATGTTGTCCTGATACAAATGTGTAAACCCTCAAAAGTTGAATCATTGTTGTTTCCAGCTATTTAACTTAAAAGAGGGCCATGACCATATTAACCCACCCCTAAATCAACCCACCCCCAAATGCACCCATGTTTCCACAGTCACAATGTAAATTCTAGAGATATGGTTTCATTTCAACATACCTGAACTAATATTATGTTGATTATGAGGCCTATTGTACAGCAAAATATGGTGTATGTGCCATACTTTGCTGAATGACCCATACTATCATGACGGCCATCCCCAGCTAGTGTTACAGCCACCCCATTTAGTTGTCCTAGCAGACGTGCCTTGTACTTTCTCCAGAAGCCGACAATAGCAGGGATCAGCATCAGGATTCTTTTGGTGATAAGTAATAAGTGCACTCATTATACACAAGGACGTTGATATGCCTCAATACCAATAAAACTTTGCTTACTGAAGCTCCAGCACATAATATTCCAAAACTTAGTAAAAGGTTCCCGACAGGAAACCTTCCAAGCAGTAGTGGTTGACTTGTCCACACGTTGCTCTCTAGACAATTAGGGCATTTCGTCTCCACAGTTATCATCGTCCCAGACTGTCTGGTAGTGATTGAAGGCTTTGGGTGGCGGCAGATGTTGCAAAATTGGAATAGGAGAAGCAATTTTGATAAAAAGACAGTAGCTTTTGGTTCTTCTCTGCAGTTTTTTTTCCATCTATGTCCAATCTGAAAAATGGAATGATGTAGAATTTTGCAAAAAAAATCAAATGTTGGGCCAGGTGTATAATTTTTTTTGTTTGCATTGAGTTATATTTAGTCTATCTATTTTTTTTGTATGCAATTACTCGTAACATAAACTGTTTATAGGGTTTTGCAGCATTATACTGAAAGAAAAGTTTCATGAAACTGGGAGGCACATTTAATTATTACCTATGGTTAATGTTTTCCATATCATCTACTTCTCCATCCGTTCCTTTGGGAGAGGAGGTAGGTTCATCTTCCATAGGTAAATCATGGTCACTGTCACCACATTCCATCACTCGGTTGACTTCCTCATCAATTTCTGAGTCGGAAAGCATTTCTTGATCAGAGAATACTTCTTGTTCTGATAAAAGTTCTTGGTCTGGATGCATTTTTCCATTCCATTTGCCTCAGTTTGACAGCCTAATGTTTTAAAAGTTTACATAATTGAGAAGCAGCACAAAAAACTGGCATTGGTGAGTGACTGCATCAAGTAAATGAATTTAGTTTCTTAGGGCTCTTAGTAGCTTCAATCAGTAAATGTATCATCCTATCCATCCTGTTCACTTTCAATTTCAAAGACCTTACACTTGCCTTTAATTGCTGGTTCTCAATTTTTAAATTAACAAAAATTTCACAGAATTTGTCATCCATTGATAATTCCTAGAAAAAAACAAACAGTTGAAATGAGAGTTGAAAATGAAGATTGATGATATCTCAATTTTGAGATTTAATGTTATCTAATTGCATAATTCTATGACTGATTTTACATCAACTAGCTAATACCTTGGGGGCATCTTGATCTGCTGAGCTTTCTTCAGGTTGTTGACTTTCTGAGGTAAAGGTTAGTTGAACTTGTTGATTTTCTGAGGTAGAGGTTTGTTGAGCCTGTTGACTTTCTGAGGTAGAGGTTTGTTGAGTCTGTTGACTTTCCGAGGTAGAGGTTTGTTGAGCCTGACTTCCTGGAGCAGAGATTTGTGGATTCTGTTTACCTTGTTCTCGACTTTGTTCGCCAACAGTTGGATTACTTTCGAGCTCCTACAAGAATTTGGGAGTTGATTATTATATGTCTTTTTTATGCATAGTTAGCTTATTAAACACTTCCAGGCAGTAAATGTGATGACTATAATTTTACATAGACTGTGAATAGCTCAGCCACATTAACATCAAATTGAGATTGTTGTCTTGATGACTGCAACCCTGAATTGTCCTGTGCCACTTCATCGCTGCTTTCTTGTACCGTTTCAGTCGGAATATTTTTGAGAGCCTACAGGGAAAACCCACAAAATGTCAAAAATTAATTCAGACATAACTAGCATTCAGTTCATTTTGCTGTTGATGGTCTTTGTATAAAAACCGAAATATTCTAAGTCAAAAAATAACAAAAAGATGACAAGTCTTCTCGTATTTTTGTTCATCATTCATACATGTATTCAAATTATCGAAGCTCACATTGTCGTTGACAAGGGCGGCACAAATAAAGAGAAAATGTAAGTTATATCATTGGTTATTTAGGTGGAAAGTCATTCTAATTTTTCTATAAATCGTCAATTACATCGCATATTGTAGAGAAAAGCAAAGGATAGACAAGAGTCACATAAAGTTAACCATTTACTCAAAACATTTTACCCACCTGACGGCGACCTCGACCACTTGGAATTTCGCGCGATGGCTAGTTGAGTTCCACTTTGGTGAATGGCTTTTATAAAGCATTCGTCGTCAAAATGCTTCGAGCAGACCACAAATCTACCCGTGGGCTTGAAAATTTTTCGACGCAAACGCACGAATCTCTTCCATTTGTCGTACTCGGTCTTCCTATGCGGACAATGATGCAACGATATTCCGGAATTTCTGTTCGAAGTGTTGCTGCATCCGATGGCAACACAACGGTTTGATGGCATACTTACTAGTATTTAAAATTTTTTTCATTCAAACGTTGTAAAAAACCAAAAAATAATGGCGCACTCTCAGAAAATCGCAATTTTTTTTTCATTTCTGGTCGATAAATGATCAAAAGAAATTTAGCAAGCTATTATTTGAGCATAATCAGGTACTTCCTTACCTCTTCAAGCTTTCTGAAGACTATCTCCAGCTCACCTTGTGTTGGTCGCTTGCTGAAAGTTACAGTGCTCCTTGAGACGAGTATTGGGTTAACAAATGGGCCAGGTTGAGTAAATAGAATATTGTGTGCTGTGTCACATGGGTCGACATTGGAGACCTGTTGACATTCTTCCCCTACTTCTGATACAACTGAATGGCAACACTGATGAACAAACCAAACACTGCGATTAGTTTTATTAGGACCTTGAACGGTATATATGAATATGAAAATGAATATATATAAAGGTTATTGATGAGTTAATACACTCAGTTTTAGTTACACAACCTTCTTTCATTATGGGATTAGGGAAATGCAGTAATTCTTCCATAGGTTATCACCCATCACCAACACAACCAATGGTCTCTTGCTGTCAATATTATTGTATACCAAGTAATCATACAAGGACTGCAAAGCACCCTTGGCGACTAGGGCTGGTAAATGTATTGAAAATATATGAGAAGTAAACAAAAATGTATGGTAAAGTGCCCCCTCTCCACCTCCATGACTTCTGTTATACAATGATTTGGTATACAATGGTACTATGTTGAAACTCTGTTCCCAAAACCGTGTAGGAGTGCATATGTTCATCTGTCCATCAATCCATACTTATATACACTGTAAAAATATACACAGTATTGGTGCCATGAATATTTATATAAACAAATACTCACCTGTTGAAAAATATCTCTCTGCCTTGCGAAGTGCTTTGTTAGCTCTATGGCCATTCCCATAGTTGAAGAGGAAATCTCAGCTGGTATTTTGGTAACATTCCTTTGCTCTATTGCATGACCCAAGGTGTGATATAGAACATGTAAATTTAGTGCTAGCCTCAATGCTGTGCCCTTATCTTTGGATATTCTTCCCGAGTACTGGGATCTATTTTGCCATTGTTCATTCAGTTTGTCTGAGATGTTATTGGAAAACTTCCTGAACATACTAAGGGCCTCTTGGGACATGACATAACATCTAACTTAGTCACAACTGCCCTATTTCACTATGACGTCACAGGTTGTTTTACATGGACAAGAATGATAGCATTTTAGGCGAATTTTTCTTCGTTCGGGATATTTAGTGCAATATGTATCTATTTTCACCTTCCCAGTCTTATTCACCAAATTTTATTGTAATTTCATTCGTTTTGCTGCTATTTTGCCCCCTCTGGCGACCATGATCCTTATCGTTAAAACAATAGATTGTTTTGATGTGACGTCATAGTGAAAAAGGGCAGTTGTGATACTCAAAAGTATCTGCCAGACTTACATGACTGTACACAGATGACAACACCTCTTCCCATTCATCAATTTCTTCCTCGTGGATCTATTTCTGATCTGAAAGTTTGCAAAACTGAATATGGGAAGAGAGAAAGAAAAACAGTCAGACCTACAAATTTTGACCCAAGATCATTAAAGCATGATTCCATTGAGTTTTTAGATAGTTTAAGGCAAGGCCTAAATGAAATTGAAGCTGCATCAGTCATTCTTCAAGTACTTCCAAAGCCACAACCTGTTATGATAGATTGAAATGAAATGACAGAAACAATTTCCAAAGGAGAAACTGTTGTACATGAAGAGGAGGTTGAGGCAGAAGGTGTATATACTGTGATGGAAATGATGGACTCGTCTTTGTCATCAGGGGGCATTGAGATTTTATCCCCCATGATATTACAGATAATTTATGTAAAGAAGTTAAGCAGTATCTTGCCATTAATCAAAACCAAGCATTAATGATTTTTGACAAGATAATAAGTCAAGGAAGCACTGAATTTTGGATGCTTCAAAGACGAGGACGGTTGACTGCATCTAACTTTTATAGGATATGCACCATGAGAGAGTCAACTAAAAAAGACAATATTTTAAAAGACTTATTGGGTTATTGCCTTTTGCCACCAGAAAAGCAGCCATATCAGTTTGAGTGGGGTCACGAGAAGGAGAAGTCTGCAATCAACTTGTACCTAAAGAAAATAAATAAAACAAAAGCATGTATTTGTGGCTGAATGTGGCCTTGTACTAAATCTAATGTGGCCTTTCATTTGTGCTAGTCCTGATGGATTGAGATACTGTAAATGTTGTGGTAAAGTCATCTTGGAAATCAAGAGTCTGTATGCCCAAGAATTCATCTATGAAGAAAATGGAAAATGTCACTTGAAAAAGGAAACAAGGTGGTACTATCAGATCCAGGGTGAAGTGGCAGTAACAAAGTTAAAGCATGCAGATCTAGTAATTTATACTAATAAAGGCATAGTCATTGTCCCAGAATTCTGGCATAGTCATTGTTCCAGAATTCTGGCAATCTATCCTAACAAAACTAGAAAATTTCTTTGACACATTTGTAGTCCCTGAGCTCTTAACTTAACAGTTAAAGAAAAACACTTAGTTAATGTATTTTTCTTTCAAGTGGATGTCTGATAGAGTACTTGCAATGAACTGTGAAATGTGGAATACTTTTATCGATTAATGCAAAAAGAAAATAACACAAACATTTGTCTGTTAGTCTGCTACCTATAACTCGGGTATATTGCAATCACTCTAATGGCATACATATATTTGAAACTGAGTACTGTAGCTTTTAGTACACCTTTTCCTTTGGAAATAGTTTTAGAAAGTTCAATTTCATCTGTTACTATGGTATAATAATGAACTTGAATAACATTTTTTTGGTATTTGTACTAAAGTTCATCTAGCCAAGGGAGGTAACAAATGTGACCCTCCACAGGACTTCAGGTAAAAAGGTGATGACACGGACACGCTAATTTAACACGCTAAACAAAGAAAAATTCTTTTAGCACGCAAGCACCGTGTCAGGATGCACGGCTCATTAAAATTTTCTTTTGTCTTACATTGCACGCTAAATACAAAAGAGCGAAAGCAAAAGCGTGCCAGGACTTCAGCGTGCAAAATAACACGCTAGCAGTGCAATTTAGCACGTTAACCGTGCCAATAAACACGCCACGACATTGCAAGATAAGAGATTTCTTTGTTATGGTCTTAAAATCCAAGAGAACGTTTTCTTAGCGACCGCGAAGCCAAGTAAATTAACTCATAGTTCATATGTTTTCGTAAGATAAAAAGTGTTCTCGAAGTTTTGCTGCCTCTACTCTTTACGATTATATACATAAGCCTACCTTTTCTTCTTAAGTTCTTAACCCTTCGTAACCTTTCCGGCTTGCATTTTTTTATTCAGGAATCCGATTAGAGGATGTTTACATCTCGGTATTAGTGTCAATGAATGATTACTTAAGCCTGTTCAGCTGATGCAAGCAATTTTATTCCCGTGAATTAACAAACAAATCTACTAGTACCATAACATGTGACAAAATAATTCGAACAAGTAAATTACTGTGACTCTGAATGTGTCTAGATTATACGAGTCGCAACCGGTTCGCATAATTAGCCGATGACAGCATAACAGCCCTTACTCTAATAGTCGCGAATTATCAGTAGATACGTATTGAAGTTCAACTTTTATCTATGGATATTTCGCTAAAAATCAGGGACAGTTTAACAGTTTCCTGAATCCTATATAATATCAATAAAGATTTAGAACATAGTTAAGTACTTGAATTTTCTTTATTTTACATTTCTTATACATTCAACTGTTTCGCCAGACGACGAACCACAGTACGGCGCTTCCCTCTACACTTGGTATTTATTTTCCCTTTAATTACTTCCCACTGCTCCAAAAACGCTTGTGAATCGAATTTCTCTCGTAATTTTGCCTTTAAAAAATTTAATTTCAACTTGTCTAATTCTCTATACCCGCTTGTGCCAGATGTATTACTATTGGCCAACTCTTCCTCATTGAAGAGGGCATCCACACATGCCATCGCCGTTGTTACTACGTGGGAACCCATTCGTATAAGGCTTCTCACTTTTCGTCGCTGCTCCTCGCTCGGGCCATGGCTCAACGGGACGTTCACTTGATTCATTGTTACCGCAGACAGCGGAGTACGGCTAGGGACTGGTGGCGGGACTGGTGGTTGAGTGAAGGCTTGGATTGTTGGCTGCAGGTCCGGCGAGTCAGTCAGGGAATGGTGATGGTGCTGTGGCTGGGCTTGAAGGGCTGGTTGTGATAAGGAGGCAGCAGTAAATTTGACTGGCATTAGTGGACTTGAATCTAGAGGGAAGACATCTTCGATTGGAGATGATGGAACAATCTCGACCTCGTCCTCTAGGAATGGCAGGCTCTTGGTCTTTAAGGTCGTCAGTTCTGCCACAATCATGGTCAAATTCTTGACCTGATCTCTCAGGTCTTGTAGAACGTCACCATTGAAGTCCGTTTGGACAGCGACGAGTTGGTAGATTTCAGGTGGCTCACTTGTGTCGCTGCCTCTTTGGTTTTTGGCCGGCTCCTAGTAGTCCCCGACTGACGCTGCAGCTTTAGTCGGGACTCCTTCTCTGTCTGCTGGGCTTGAAGCACTCTGAGTAGCGCAACCTTAAACAAACAAACAAAAAAAAAACATTTGAAACCGGCCCAGAAAATTCTGAAAACATAGATGCAAGAATTTGTTTCACTGTATGGCTGAGCGACATTAAGAATACAAGGAACACAATTGTCATCTAGTCAAAAATCATGGATTCAAATTTTTCAAAAGCGGTTCGCTCAAGGATCCACACTACTTTGACGATGTGATTACCAACTGTTTCAAGCGCGCGCTGTTTATGCGCGAGCGATTCGTCATTCTGTGTCTGCCCTCTTATCGAACATGGCTCTCAGCCGGCTATTATTTCGAATTTAAATTCGAGTTTCTTTATAAAATTACGTTACGCGAGAATTTACAACACTATCATTGTTTTGATTGACAGAAGAGAATCGACAAACGCCACAACAAAATTAACCGACCCGGAACGACAAAAATCAAACTGGCAAATTGAAGTGAGGTTATAACCTACATTCCCGGCGTAATAACACTTTGGTAAATGCGAGTAGTACCACAAAAAAAATTTCCGTTAAAAATAAACAAAAACAATCACACAACTTTCCAACTTACCTCGTCTGAAGGCTTTGTTGTATTGTCCATGGACACACTTGTGCTCTGTGAGAGTTCCTGTGGATGTATTTTTATCACGTTAGAATTTATGTTTGGGAACACAAACGAATAAATAGCTTTCAATGCGTAATGCGCTCCAATTGAAAGTTGTAAAGTGAAATAAACATTAAGGAACCAAACACAATTTTTAACTCAAAATGCACAGTCATTTCACGGTAAAATAAACATATTTCGCCTATTTGTAAAGTTGAATGCTAAGAACTACATTCCTTTCAATTAATCATGATTTTTTGCTCAATGTGGTCGGCACATAACAACGAAATTGTCGGTAACATACCTTGCGCTAAATTTTCGTTAATTGATCCGTTTTCACTACACATTAGAATAGTCCTCATTTTCTAGCACACGTATTGATGATTGAAGTATCTTACCTCCTCGGAAATCTTTGCCTTTTTTGCAGGAGGATGGTTCTCAGTGCCGGGATGATCTTCGAAGAGCTCCGAATTCTTCGGGTCCTCGACAAACGCCTTTTCCTCTAAGTTCGGCTTTTCTTCATTATCTAAAAAATAGAATTTTTAAGAATAAAAGAATAGAATGAATTAGTAAGTCTCATGGTTTTTTTTACAGTATATCAGAGAAAAAGCTTATACTTACCGTCTGTCGCTATCACCATGGCGTCCAATAGTTTCCCTCCACTTTTAACAAGAACGGGCATTTTTCTCGCTGGGGTATTCTCTGAAAATGCCTTTCCAGTCTCTTTCATTCTATTTTTTTTTAGTTTCTACAATACAGGTACTTTAGTCGATACCGAAATAAAGCAAACACAGTTTTGGAACCTTAGTTAGGTTTCGCAAAGACATTTTAGCAATAAGATGATTTCGTTAAGGCGAGCTAGGATAACAGATGTAGTCGTTGTCAATCACAGATCTAATTGAATGATCTAAGAAGAGGAATCGAAGCGCAATCAACCAATCAAGAATCCCAATCCAATATGAAACCGGACGGCAAAGAAAACACCCTATC
>OCZR010100076.1:16750-27045 GCA_900234385.1 Anemonia viridis | reverse complement strand
AATAATAATAATAATAATGATAATAATAATAATAATAATAATAATAATAATAATAATGATATTTGCTTCGATTTCACAGATGTGTATTGGCCTCATCATAACAACATTAATCATAGCGATGATCAACGCCGCACCAACTTCCAACTGCGGTATAACCAATCTTAAACCACGGAAGCTAATGAACAAGTTCACTTCAGGAAACTGGCTCGTGGTAGATCGTAGTCATAGTAACGGATTAAGGGCGCCAAGAACACGAAGATTGACCAGAAGCATTAGCAACAATGCGGCCCATAATGGTAGATGTTCTTGGACCTACACCTTAGATGATAACGCGTCTAGGATACCTCGTTTTATTCCCAGAGCACAATTAACTTGCACCAACTGTTCTCAATTCTGTAAGGCGAGTTTCTGGGAGCACCATGTCCTCGTCAAAGACTGCAATCGTCTGAGATCTGTCAGACAAAAGGTAGATATCTGGAAAACAGATACTGTGTCGTTAGCCATCTCTTTCGTCTACGATCCTTGAACATGCTATTGTAGTCCATTCATGCCACATCCAAGCAAAGTCAGTTATGTTATTTATAAGTTCAAACATATTTATTAGACTTACCGTGGTCATAATATAATGCTCAATATTTAATAAGAATATTTTAATAGAATTTTAACAGTGTTTTAATAATAAGTTAGCCTGCGTCCAGCCGAATAAACTTTCGGTAATGTTCGTTTGTTCGGCTGTACGCCCGCTAGCTAATACAACATCACATTATGCGGGTACAACATTCACATATTAATGATCATGCGATGTACGCCCGTACGTAACGTAATCTATACGATTTACTGCGTTACATTATGCGGTTCATCACTTTTATCTATCGTGCTCTTTATCATGGTGTACTGCCACACCCATAGTTCAAAGAGGAAAGTAATCCCGTCATCTAGGGCATGAAATGATCAACGTGACGTTATTCAGGCTGGACGTAACAACTGAAGGAAGAACTTTGCGCAAGTTAAAAGTTCAATTGAACTAAGTTATTCCAGGCCAGATATGTTATACTGTAGCACTAATTCTGGAGAAGACTTGGTTTGCCATCAAACCAATGCTCTGGCTTGGTTGTACTTGGGATCGTGTAGAAAGAGCCTGACGTACCGCAGAGACAGTCGATGATTGAATCACGTCACATTAATCCAATATAGTATATTATATCAAGTACCTTATAGACTATAGTCAGTAGACCGTCACTAAGTGATCGGCATCGTTAGCTCAAAGAGCTCAGCAATACGTTATCTCACATTGAGGTGAAGTACTTCTATTTATCTGCTAATAGCAGGATCGATTCTATTGATAATATTTAGATATGTAATATGCAATTATTATAATATATTGTCATGAACGAAGCTCAGTGAAATAAAGGTCTAAAGTTCTAATATTTTTTGCACAATTGCTTGTCTAAGGCAACTATATAAAAATCGTCAATGGATGATATTTTTAATCATATTTTTGGACTTCTGACCAAAGCAAACGTCCTTGGGAAATATAGAAACTGCTTGCACAGTCTAAACTGTGGCGAAGTTCTGTATTTGATCATTGTACTTCCAAAACTAAAAAAAGAAGGAGTGGGGGTGGGGCGGGGACAGAAGAATAGGAATAAAAGGCTGTAAAACAGAGTTCCACGTCATCTATCCAAGTAACAAGCTAGTGTATCATACTTCCTTTCTCCAGTCTGGGTCACGGCTAAGTCTAACGCGCGGTGCAGATAGCACGGACATAAGATGTAGGTATTGTCTGGTGCCGGGTAGTATATCCCTCGATGCCTCAGCAACTGCGCGTGTCTCGGTAGATAGTATGCGTGACATCAAATAGGACAGTTAAAATGCCACTTTTTATCTTCAAATTTTGCTTTGGATTTTAAATCTAGATTTTTATTATTTTTTTAGAAAAGAAATTATTGATTCCTTGTTACTTGTATTCACTTGGCATGATATCAGCTAGTATCTCACGATCTTAGAATTAAGGGGACGTTTACTGGCCCTGCGCGACAAATGAACATCCAACGGCGTTTAAGGTTTTAAGGCCCATATAGTATTGGAAAGGAGAAAATCTTTCATGCGCAGAAGAGAATGACGGAGCTACGCCCGCCTGTTACTAAGAGAGAGTAAGGTCAATAACTGAACTAATTGGTCTATAGGAAGTAAAAATGACACTGATTCGAGAGGATTGGAGGGTATAAATGAACTAGGGAAGGGAGGGTGATAGTTGGTGCCTTTGAATTCCATCAAAACGGACAAGAAAACACTAAATAGCACATAGCGTTACACACCATTGCATGCCTTCAAACAACTGCTTTCAGTCAGTAGTGATAAACATGTAATTTATACACGGTAAAGAGAGAGAATACTTACTGACGTTTCGTACGTTAGTCCTTCGTCAGAGTAAAAGAGTCAGTTTTGAGTCAGTTCTTATACAATTACTGTACTGTTTAGGTATAAGATGTTTTTGTTTATTGTTTATTATTATTACTGTATTCGGTTGATCCAAGTGCCTCGACATGAAACAATTGTTTGAAGGCTATGGAGTGAAACTTTATTGCATATCTGTTATAACACAACAGCAAGTAAACACTGAACTGGTTAATGGCTGATAGTTGGTATCCTCTTCTCTATCAATCAGTTGTTACAGTCTTTGAGCAGCTATTCAAATTCTTGCGCGAAATACTAGCACAATATCAGACGGTAAAACCCCGGCCCCTGTTAGCAGTATAGCTGACCTCGTCTAAGCGATGTCAACTTTATTTTCAACATTACTAATTTGTTTAAAATTATTCTCGTCTGTTTTGTTACAAGCTAGTTGTGCAACAGGAATTCTTGTGCGTGATATCAGGCAAGTCAGAATCCATCATGATTATTTTTAGGCAGTCCACGCCCAGATAGTAAGATCGCAGCTTGTTACCATGATGACAACTGCGAAAACCTGACTCGATCGCGCGGTTCTATCATGAGTTCCTCTTTCTGTTAGTGTTAGTCTAGTTAAAGGTGAACTACTTAGATTTGACTATTTGATCAGAGACCCACAATTAGAACTGCAGAACTAAGTTATCTTACTACTACATATTTTGAATATTATTTTATATTTCGTGAGAAAATATCTTTATAGCCAGAAAATACCTTTAAAGACCATGCAAAATAAAGAAAGAAGAAACCCGGTCAGTGTAACGTCAAAAATAAACGAGGAAGTGAACCGGTCATTAAGAGATCACATCGAGTATCTATTATTTACTTGGTTTTGTTTAGTCTAGTTATAGTAAATGGGTTTTGTCACAGTTCATCTAACTGTTCTATAACACCAGGAACACTATTTTTTGGTTTTCTGTCAAATTCTTTTGTCAAAAAGAGAAAACAACATGCGCAAGACTTTTTGACGTTTTTTCGACATTCATTCAAGACTTTCAGCGTTGCAGCTTCGGCTTCAGTCACTCGTCCATAAGTTTCATTGTTGTAGCAGGATTTCCTCAAATTCAGTTCCTTATTGTGTATACTTTATTTTAGTAAATGCTAACTGATTATCTCTATTTCAGTCTTTAACGACCTAAAAATAATCTCAAAAACTAATCATTCAAACTGATCTTCCTAAAGCTCTAATACATCTTGGATATTATAGAGTTTGCAAATTTTCGCAACTTTAAGTTATAATACATTTGTTTACAACTGAAGGTTTAAAGTAAAAGGCAAATAATTCTGACCTATTGATCCAGTGATACGCGAAGTTTGGCTGTCATTCGAGATCATTCCAAAGCACTAAAACCTCTCAGACCTAATCAGTTCAGTCTGTTTCAGACTCGTGGCCTAAGTTTATGAGATTTTCATTAAGAAATATTAATAACTTAACGAATAATGAAAGTAAAAGGTTTAGAATAGCTTCAAGTGGAGTCACTCTTTGGTGTAACGTAGCAATTTCTTGCAGCTTATTCCGGCGCCGCTTATGACATCACGAATTGTTCAACGGTTTGACTTGAGCTTTGATTTTGATTTTTTTCCGCTTATCAGCTATGCTGCTATTATTATAGTATCTGAAAGGATATTTCAAAATACATAGAAGTCTATAATGCGGTTAGGATATCTTCAGGTATCAGTGGTTTTTTCCGAAAGTGTTTGTGAGTGAGAAAGGAGAACAAGGAAGTGGAACCAGAACGACCCGATGACACATTGGTCCCTCACGTCAATCTAACTCAGTCCACCTTAATTTTATGTTGGATATTGAGACACCTATCTGATATGCAATGAACTGATCTCAGTAGAGTCGAGCAGAGAAGACAGTTGGAGTAAATAAACTCGAGCGTCCAAACTCAGTACGTTCACATAGCGGAATATTAAGTAAAAACTCATAGTAAATGAACTCATTATTTCTCCGAGATTTAATTGCAGAAAAAAATTGTGTTCATTTGTGTCTAAAAGTTAACAAAAGTTTGATCAAAACTGACATAGTAGGCCAAGTATAGCAAAAGCAAAGAGAAGCGCTTGATAATAAACACGTTATGATCAACTCTTACTGAAAACTGTCATGACTCTTGTTGCTTAGTGATCACTTGTGAAAACACTTCGACCATTCTGGACGCTTCACACTGAATCGTACACACAATTTATTCTACAACGATGCAAAAATTGTTCAGCTACAACTGTCACAAACAGCGTTACAGCAGGGCATAGAATGAACAACTTGTTCCAGAGCGCGTAATTTGTTTGTTTGTAAAATGTTCATGCTACTAGAACTTGTAGACGTTCTAAATACCACCTGATTCTAAAAATATAACTTGACTGGGAAATTCCCAAATCCTGCTTATTGTCACAAAACGAAACTTTCGAATTGTTTGACCAACTTTTTATTCTTCAGTGATATCAGAGCTGAATCTGAACTGAGTCCATCCAAAATAACTCACAAATGATAATTTCAACAGGATTTTCGCCCCTTTTGGGCATATTTCTGCAGGAAAAGGGTTTGCGTAGTTTATAAGTCTATCGTGACTCAGCGCGTTTCAGATTGAAGAAATATTTTATATTTATGCCAAGTTAAATCCAGTGAATCCGAGTGACTGTACAATAAACCGGAACACGTTGATTGCGTGACACACATACGTAATGATTAGGTAATAAAAGCCTAAACGGAAATGGAATATACCCTTTTGACGACATCCAGCCATTTGTGAATCACTATGTAAAACAATCAAAAAGCCAATTTTTCGGGAAATTCCCTATGACAAATATGATATTAATTTGGGATAGTATAAATATCACTGTCAGAAGAAATCAAATTATTGAAAAAGTAGCTCAGCTTAGCATTGAACAATATACTACTACAATAATACTACGCATTTCTACATCACGACCTAAAATGAACTTTGTTAAACAGGTAAGGCTTGATCAACTAGAAGAAATCCTCTAAGTGCCTTTTTGGCGAATTTATTCTCAGTATTGTAATGTGTTGTTTTGTCAGTTCCGATACCAACTACGACTGCTTTACGAGAGAATGTCGAGCGTAGCCCGATAATGAAATAGGTGTTTCGGGTTGTTGCGACGTTTTCTTTTAAGTTTTATTTTCTTATCGGAAGTAGAAACACATTTGCTTTAGATGAGATATTTGTTGAAAACTCGTTCATCGACTAAATTAGAAATTATTGTTCGACTCCGCTACGTTCGTTCATCTAAATTTCTAAAGTACTCGAAAAGTCGTTTTAACAACTCTGCCAGTAAGAAAAAGAGAAAAGCCAGAAGGAAACATCTTGTATGAACTAGTAAAAGAAACATATCTGATAGAAACTATCCGATCCAGAGAAATTCAGAATTGCTATTTACAGTTTCTTGTGGCATTTTCAACCTGCTTGTCAGGCCTACGGAAGTAAGTGCCTACGATAAGGTGATAAGGGTACAGTCAACCAAAACAAGTCATGGTCTATGCATTTAAAAAGCACTGGGCTGTAACGATGTTAGTAAATACGCATCAAAGTAACTAATTTTACATTGTGACATTATAAACTGCGGAATCCCGACTAACATTGATCATTGGGTTTTTTGTTTCAGCTTTTAAGGCTTCTCTTGATCAGTTGGCTATTCGTTGTCACCCTCCAAGCACCTTATAGCAAGAAAATGAGCCCCAAAAGAAAACTTAGACGACTACGAAAACACTATAACTTTGTGGAGAAGAAAATCCTGACAGAAAATGAAGTGGAAAATACAGGCAGTGATGGAAGGATTAGTGGGTCAAATTGTCCATTCAAACTTGTAAAAGAAGACACATTAATAACAAGAGGAATAACACAGATTCCAAGGTTCGACGTCAAAGCTGTTTGCCCAAACTGCAAACACTTTTGTAAACCAGTGTACTACAGACTAAGAGTTCTGCAGAAGAATGGTCGTGACAAAAGAACTGGCGATGAAAAATGGATACAAGTGGAAAAGAAGATACCCGTGGCGTACGTCTTTAATCCGAATTTATAAAAAATATTTAAAAATTTCTTTAAAAGAATATATTTTGCCATATTTATCATGACCAAAGTGAAATTAATAGGTGATATTATTCTCATTGCATTGTTACAGACCACTACAGACTTATTTATATCGAATTAATATTTATGTGATAAATATTAATCTCTTCTCCGGCAGTAGAGAAGATCATGTTTTGTGATATTCACATCATGATATGTTGCCTTAAAAGAAGGTGAATTTTAATAGTTCCAATAGTATTTTCAGTAAGTTATTTTTACTGTAAGAATATATATTTATATACAAATTCCTGTACTTTATTATTTAAATAGAATAGAAATATTGGGAGCTGGAATCCACTTAAGTGTCACCAAATCTCAAGAAAAATGTTTTCGAGAAGACAATGAAATGCAATCCATTGTAACTATTTAGTTAACAGGCGAATAGCGCTGCTATGACTACTACAGAATTGAAAGTTAAGAATTTTTAAGCATGAAGTACAAATTTTTAATTTGCACTGATTATAACTTTCTAAACGTACTCAGTTTTTACTAGAGTTTGTGTTGTAAAAAACTCAAAATATTTGTATATCATAAGCATTTTAGCGTGTACTTTTTACATTAGTTTTACATGAAATAAAGTTATTTTCTGAATAGTAACAGCTAGAGTCTTATGTTGAAAGAAATCAGAAAAGATTTTAAAACTAGTAAAAAGGAAAAACAGAAAACAAGAAAAGAAAGAGGAGAGGAGAGGAGAGGAGATACATCATCTCCTAACCTTGGCCTTGTCGGGTTCTTAAAAGAACCATGTGGTAAAATGATTATGACTTATCATTTATCTGGAAACCAACTAGTCAAGTTCTTTACAATATCACACGCAGGTCATGTCCTCACGCGCTCGACAGACCTGCATGCTACTAGAACACCGTATCTTGCACAATACTGTGCTCATAGCTTAGATACCGGCGTGATAAATTTTCTAATTTCAATATCAATTTTTCTCTCAGTTTAGGAAAAATTCTTACTCTAAGTTCCCATTACAAATCAATGAGAATATTATAATACAGATCAGTAAAGGTGTAAGCAGTTTGTATGTGCTGGAAGGACCGATTAAGCACTTTATTCTTCCCACCGTTTTAGTCAACAAAAGAGCGGGTAACTCGGTTAAATCTGTGGTTTTCCCCTTCCGAGTACGTCAAAACTCTCAAGAATCCTTAACTCAGACTGATTCGAGCCCGTATTTGGTTCGGATCACCCACTGCACGATCGCCCACACGATCGCTGTTAATCTAAGCCGGCCATTAACAACATCCCTTTTTTCCCTTGTTAAAACGATGAACTTTTTGATATATTTATTACGGAACTGTGAAGTGACAATATTTATAAATTACCATTAACGCTAAGCACATAGCATCATTTTCATGTCCAATATTCACAATTTTAAACCATATTTAGAGCACAAAGCGCCGGCAAGGAAGAACAAATAGCTGGGTAAATACAAAAAAGAAGTTTTTTTTGGAAGTCATCGGTTCATTTGAAGTTTCTTTCATCATGATATTAATTGTCTTGCTTCTGTCACGTCCAACTTCACTGACTTAAAGTTGATTGTAAACTATACGTGCTTCTGTTCTGTGAGGTTAGACAATTTATATATAGACTGATAACGAATCTAATTTATGTCGTCACGAAAATCAAATATAAGTGAAAGGATAATTAAATATGGGAAATGATGAAGAGACGTTAGACACTGCATGGCGTCGAGTAAACTGATTAACACAAAGAAAATGGTTTATTTTTCAGTTTTAATGAGGAAAAGTAGTCTGATGTAGACTGGAATTAAAATCTCCTCATCATTAAATATCTCATTATTTTTGTTTATCTTCATTCTTTCTTTCTTGGAGGGATAAAAAGACATCCTGTGCGAACGCTAACTGTAATCAACAGATTATAAAATAAGTGACTCAGCAATTTTTTTTGGCTTCTCATGGTTAAAGGTAATTTTCTTATTCCCCTAAGTGTTTTGCAGGATAAACCTCTTACTTCAACTCATAACAAATGGATATTTGATTAATCTTATTAGAATATCCAATTCCCGTCATCCTATGCAATAGACTACGAGGTGTCCTACGAGGTAGGACAGCTGTGAAATACTTAAGTCAACAAGCCAGTGTAAAATAAAAGGCGGCTATCGTGAGCTGTGACATGACTTCTCATTGATGAATATCACCAAGAATAGATCCCACAGAACCATAGGAAAGTAAGTGCTTAAAAGGCTCAACTATCAAGTATAAATTGTCATTCGTCAAGGCTAGATTGTTTCATCGTTTAAGATTCTCGAGCAACTAAAGAATTGCAAATCACGATTGCTACATTCGACGTTAACCTCTCAATACTCGGTAAGTTATTTTGAGTAATTATTGAACCTAAACGATTATTTTAGCAGGAGAATTTTTACTGAAAAGCCATTTTATTTTACTGCCTTTATCGTCCATTTTGTAAAAAGTATATAGTATTCATTGAGACCTGTATGTCTGAATTGAATGAACTAAACATCTTTGAATAAGAGTGAGAACTGATTTTGTAACTTGAACAGGTGATTTTTATCTTCCTTTGATGTTTTTCCTTCGTTCTGTTTGGATAAGAAAATGTCAAAGTACAGAAAGAGAAAACTAAATCAGTACAATAGTTTTGGCTGTATATCATGGGGAGTGTACTCCTCGCTTAGAGAAAAAATCGATCAAAACTCCAAGAAATAGAAAACATTTGCAGATTCTAGAATCTTGACGAAAGTAAAACCATGAAAGGATTTTTGAGAAAAAAAAAACAAGTGAAAATTGAGTGTAGTCGAAAAAAGGAAAGGAAAGGAAAGGAAAGGAAAGGAAAGGAAAGGAAAGAAAAGAAAAAATGAAAAAGACAAAAGAAGAAAAGCCAAGTCTGGCAGGCACATGAAAAACCCTTGTCATGGCTTACGTAATTTTAACGGCTTTGTTTTAACTCAAAGTTGAAAGACAACTTTTCGAGGTAGTACAATCCAAACGTCAGGTCAGTATTGTTTTCTGATTGGATGCTTTTGATCTTGATGTGTAAAAAAAGTGAGAACCGTTTCTATGGCAACCGTCGGATGTCTTGGCAAAGTTTGTAGTCACTGTGAAAATCAAATCTTCTCTTGGCAAAATCAAATCATTGAGACAAGATATCTGTTCTGTTTGTTCTTTAAATAATGTTTTCTGCTGTCTAGTCGTGCGTGAGGCTGAGATGAGGATGAATTCGGCATATTTGTTGAAGTTTGCAGAATTTAGGACTAAAAGTGTTGATTTAACATCCATTTGTCTTGCTGGTTTTACGGTTAGTGTCCATAGCAACACTTCAAGACAAGTGTTGAAGAAAACTAGACATTTCAAAAAGCTCTCGAGGTTCTTGAGAAGTGCTGGCAGGTGTTTATGTTGACATGTTTGGGTAATATTCTACTTTCAAACTTCGCTTGGGACACTTGGTGTCTTGTGGCTTAGTTACGCCTGCATCATTCTGACGGGCTCAAACACTACGGCATCACTTCAACCTCTTCGTGTCTCGTTTGAACATCTTACAAAAGAAAAGACGGAAGAAAAGATGAAAGGGAAAATAAAAGAATGGATAAATGGGAAGAAATGCGAAGGGGTGGGAATGAAACGATAACGATGGAAATGCAATATTGATAAGAAAGAAAACGACGGAAAAGATGAGCGATTAAATACAAAACCTGCTAGAGTGAGAAATGAAGAGAACGAAAGAAAAGAAAAGAAAAGAAAAGGAAAGGTAAGGAAAGGAAAGGAAAGCGGGAAAGGA
>OCZR010100076.1:0-12003 GCA_900234385.1 Anemonia viridis | reverse complement strand
GCCTAGCCGTAATGTCATAGGATGATTCAGCACTCGATGTCTGGAACTATGGGCCTGGTTACTAATTTACCAAGTTAAAGTTAATTTTAAAAAAATCCTAAGTGTGTATTAGGAATATTTAAAGTCTGTCTGATGAGTGCGAAAGTATGAAACTCGGAGTAACAGAGAACATGTCTCATCTTTAATCCAAGCTATTCTATATATAGTATATAGTCAATTCCAACTTTCTTATTCTTTGCGACATTTTTTGTTTGTTTTACTCTGGCATGGGAACACTTACTTAATAGTCAACCCATAAACTACGAGTGACATTTTTCTTACCGTCACATTTCCTTCCATTTCCCTACCAAAAATTCTCCACATTTAAACACGATTTTTCCAGTTTAGTTTTATTTGTTTATTGAGACAAACTAGTTAATTAAATCTTGGATACAAAATTGAAAATGCAATAAATATATCAACAATAAATAGAATAAATACACGATCCAAGGCTTGTGGAGTGATTGCCGACTAATACCTATTTCACAGCGGATCACATGGAATCATTCTAGATATTTACATATATTATATATATGTACAATGCCATAAATAGTATAAATATAGTATAAATAATTAAGTCAAACATTAAAATCTATATTCATTCATGTATATTAAATATGTAATACTGAAGATCATGTGGCAAAGTCAAAATGGTGGGCATGACGTCACACGTCCCCAATGACGTCACACGTCCGCCATGACATCACATGTCCACCATGACGTCACAAGTCTGTTATGACGTCACACGTCCATTATGACGTCACACATCCGCCATGTTGGATGATATATTATATATACGAAAAATGAAACTCATGATGTTTCAAACCTCAACTACCATAATCCTTTTTTCTTTTCATATTTGAATGTTAAACCGCTCAAAATCCTAAAGACCACCGAAAGTGTAGGCATAAAACGTCATCATGCTTGACGACCAATCAATGGGCATGTTTCCTAGGGATCATACAAGAAAGCGATGGGTAACGCAATATCAATCCATTTCCATACCCGCATCCCAGTCGTTGAATCACATCTTTTGAATAAAGCACGGTGATTGTAATAGACCGCACGGCAATAATGCGCACATCCGGGACAATCAGCCTTCAGGATGTACCGTGGAGACCTATTTGTGTCATCATCATTGATCCATCTCCAAGGACATAAACTACTTCCGGCTGCATTATTACTGAGAGTATTCAACGCAGACGAGGCAGAACGTCTTGTACGGCGAGGAACCTTAATGGCTTTGACAGCTTCAGCAGTTTCAATCTTTTCTACAAAATGATAGTGTTGACGAAGATGCTTGAATTTCTGCTTTGCAGACAATGGTCGGGGGTTACAATCACGAGCAGCTTCTGTTAAGAGCATTACGAGGACAAAGACGAGGAGCCATATCAAAATCTAGAAGCGAATAAAAAAATATGAAATTCAGTAAAAGACAAATGATGACTTGTCTTGAAAATCGGTAGAAAAGAAACTAAGTCATTGAATACAGTAAGCTCAAAACTAGATGTACCTTATTATTTACCGCCATTGTTGAATCTCTCTTCAGGATTTCTTTTCCTTGGTCGTTCTTGTTTTACAATAGTCTTTTCAAGATTGTTTCAACTTGTTTTCTTGTTGTCTTAGATGAGATTTGCCTGTCAAAGCTGGAATGGTCCAGCCTTTTATAAACCATGGGATTTCTGATGCGGAACAAATTTGGCTAGCTGTGCATGTAATTGTACTTCCTTATGGTAAAATACACTCTTATTCTAGAGGTTGTTGAGTATGTAATTCTACAGACGCGGAAAAGGGATTTCCAAGCACTAACGCTTTAACGCAAAAAAGGCGCGAAAAGTAATTCCATTAGAATCTAGAATCTAGAACTAGTAAACTGAGAAGAACAACAAATGCATTTTATTTCTTCTTAGTTTTGATGTTAACGAAATCAGCTGTGCAACAAAAGTTGGTCACATTCGGCGGGATTTCCTCAAACATATTGTAGTCGTCGTGATAACATCGATGAATTGGAGCGAAACCGTGGGAAATTACCCTTTCTGCGCATTTTATCTTGACGTCATAAACTAAGTTGATAAGAAACCCAGTTGTTAGACATCTTAATATAAAGTTATGGAAGAAAAATACTTTAGTTTGAATGATAAATATAGTGAAAATTACTGATTCTGCCAGAAATAAGAGCCGGGGGAAAATCACTGAATCTAGTAGTAGTTTGTGTGAGTGAAAAGTGTCCACAATTAACGCGAAAGTACTAGTAAGGAAAAACCCAGTAGACACTTGATAAAAAATATTTTTTATGTTATTTTTAAAATCTAAACTGATAAAGAAAATATGACAACGATTCGAGGGGTTTCCCTTTTATATTAAATGATAATTCCGATTATAACCGCTATAAATTTTATTTCGTTTATTAATCATAATTTATTCATCAGGGTTGTTATTTAGATGTAAGATTAATGGCAAAACTTTCTAGTTGTCCACTTCAGTGGCGATGAACAGTTATCAGGATAGGATAGTATTTATATGCGCCATACGTCAACATTCTACTTATCAAGGCACATGCATGATGAAAGAAGTTTGTCTACTAAAAATAACCTTCGCTAAACATTCTCTGAAAAAATATGCTTGTGTTTAAGTTGCACAAACGAACATCACCAAGAGCATTTTTGGACGTTTTTTAGAAAAAAGAGCTAGAAATTGTGTAGAATCTTGTCGCGTGAGCAATGATGCGTTCACGAGCACTATACTTGAATCGTTGACGAAGCATAGCAAGACCGAAAATCTATTATCAAAAGAGACTAAAACCAGAATGTTAAAGTTATAATCTTATTACTTTGTGCTTCCTTTTTCACTCGCAAACTATAAACCAGTGTGAGAAAGGGTTTGCAGCATGTGCGTAAAGAAATCATGGCAGTCAAAATATATATTGAACCGGCACGAAAAACATGCTATGTTTTGATAACGGAAGGCACCGAGAAAAAGACAATTTTATTATCCCTGAGGGATACCACAATCTCAATATCGAGATAAATACGACAACTAAAAATAAAAGTACTAAAAATAGACTGGCGTAGTACGAATTACTGGGTAAAAATATACTGAAGAGACTTCAAATAGTACTCCTGGAGTTCCGCATAGATAATGACATCACAGGTGTCAAAATAGACAGGGGGAAATTGGCAACTAAAATCAGACAAAATCGGCCGTACAGTCACTTGCACGCAAGTCACAGTTATGTACATATGTATAACTAAAACGGCAAAGAAATAGATATATGTCAGTACATGCACATAAACAAATGTATATAGTACTGGTCAGGCCTGAACTCACACATAGAATTGACTTTGTAAATTATTATTTCGAATCTTCGAATGCGTGGGATAAGTCTTAATGCTATATTTAGATTGGCCACGAAACATTCGGTGAATAACGCGATTTTCCAGTTTCCAATAATAACCAAATAATTGTGCTCCAAAAATAAGAAACAGGGTGAAAAAGGAGTGCATTTTTGTTATACCAGCTGGCGTTGTTGTGAAATAGTATATTAATATATGTAATATCAGCTCCTCGCAACTCGAGAATTCGTTCTCCTGCCCACAGCTGTGAGGTGTTAGCGCGGCGCGGCTATTTGGATCAATCAGCATCGAGCTAAAAATGACTGCGATCAGAGTCCTTTTCGCTGAGTAACGCAACCAAGGAGCTCTAGAGAAGAATATTTTTCTGATGAAGAAACATCGTAGCTAGTTTCAGAGAAGTGTGCACACTCGATCTATTGGCGTCATGTCACACCATTCGTCCGCGCATTGATCAACACAAACATGAACTTCATATAACTCTTTCAAGTCCAGAATATAAATAGAGAAGTCTAAGAAAACAGCCTCAGTAAAACCGCTATCTAACTAGGTCTAACTAGGCTCTGAAGATTTTACAAAACAAATCAAAAATACAACGAATGCAGAGGTTTTGTTTGAGTGCGCATCAAGTACTGTCTATCGCATCCACATGCATATTATACATGAAGTTCAAGTGACCTTGCGCACAAATAGGAAGGTCAGTAATATTGGAAGGGAACATTACTGAAGACTTGGAAGCGGAGCAAGTGACTGCAGATTTAATACTCTGATTTCTTGATTCGGCAATCGTTTCTTTAGGAAATTCGAAAATCAGCAGTGCGGTTTTCCAACCAAAAATAAGAATTTTGTAAAGGAGGATAAATACCTTTCATCCCTTAACGCAGAGAACTTGCTTCAACGTATGCACAACATTCACCAAGTCCCTTTGAGCAGCCATAACGTCATCTATGTTCTTGTACGCCATTGGTGTTTCATCTATGACGTCATAATCTTTGCGGCACTCTACGCCTTGTGTAGCCTGTTCATGGTCGTCAATAGTGAAGGTCTTTTTGGCCTTGGCTCTTGACATCACTCTACCAGCACCATGGCTACAACTACAACAACAAAAGATATCATTAGAATATTAATATTGGATTATTGCTGCTGTTGCTAGGATACATTTAGTTCAAGATTGTTTGATGAAGGTCTTGTTGCGTTCTGTATTATATTCATATGTAAATAATGTCAGCAGAAAATATAAAATGTGCAGACAAAGTTTGGTAAAACTCCATATTGTTGGACCTCTTCTTTCTCATAATCCATTCTAGGCTTGGTATGCAACAAGCATTAAAAAAGCTGGTTTATGCCAATACCTGTGAAAAGATTCTGGGTTTCCTTTACCCTGCACAATGTATGACTTGGCTCCCATTGATCCTGGTATTATACCAAGCTCACCTTGCTGAGCTGACACCTGGTGATGAGAGTAACAAGACAACTGAGGACATGATATCTTGGATCAATAAATTTTACACAGTAGTGAAGATAAGAGCTGATGTTTCGGACGTTAGTCCTTCGTCGGAGTCAATGGACATGAGGACATGAGGAAGTTGGTGGTGTCACTACCTGTCAAAGCCCCTGCACAGTCACTATTAGTTTCTGCTTTGTTTTCTTCCCCTGATGACATGTCCCTCAGGCCGGTAGGGTGGGAGGGGTGCATTATAGAATGAATGGTGAGTACCCTAGTCAGAAAGCCTTTGGGTTTGTAGCCTTTTACTTGCAAATGGCCAAGGCCAATTTCTACAACAGTTTAGTTTCAACATGTTAACAATGATATATTATGAGATCAATAAAATATCATTACAAAATGTTCAGTGACAAGTGAGAAAAGTTCCTCACCGCTCCTTTCCTTGTAAGGTAAACTGTTTTACCAAAATGTGTCTCCACATTAACATAATTATGGTGGCAGTTGACTGCCATCTTCTCTACAGTAAAGTGTGGCATATTAGGGGTAGTCTTGGCAGCACCAATCAGTCTTGCCATCATGATTTCTCTGTTAACCCTGGCATATCTCTGTGCCCATGAGACTGCAAATACATAGTTTTTAAAGTTGGGGGTTCCTTCTGTCAGATAAGCTAGATTCTTGTCAATCTAAAAAAAAAAGAAATGTTAAAAACTCAGATGAAATTTTCAAGTCTTTTGTTTTGGCTTGCTTTTCCCTGCCCTCCCCTCCCTACTATTCATTACCACAGGTAACCCAACATATTAATTTATTCCAATCCAGAACAGATACCAGTGATCATACCTTTGCCTTCTTGTCCAGTTTAAGCATATCATTCTTGGCCAGTTCTATATAAACTGAACCTATTCTATTGCCAGGACCACGGGAACCAGAATGAAGCATGAACCACACCCTATTACTTTCATCCAGACACATCTGTAAGTACAAGATCAGAATATAACTTTTAATTTAGTAATTTCTTTGCCATTAGCTATTCCAATTATAAAGTGTACATGATTTTGATCAGATAGAGCAAACTTGGTATGAGTGTGAAATGTACCGCACCGTATAGTGTCAGTGTCACTGCCAGGATTTCTATAAAAACATTCGAAATTTATGCCGTAACACTGCCGTGCCGTGACTGTGCCATTTTCACAGTCATACGAAAACTGCCCTAATGCCAATATCAAAGCTTTATAAATCCTCCTAGTTCTGTTAGGCCATCTATTCCTGATGAAGTCTAATCAAATTTATAACATTAAAAATGACTAAAACAACAATGAATAGATTAAGAATGGCACCTCAATAAAGTGATTTCCAGTTCCTAATGTTCCCAAATGATTGATATTATTCTTGGCCTTGGCCAACGGTTGTTGATGACATATGTACTCATAATCCTCTGATAGTAATTTCCAGCTGTGCTTTACTTGTTCTGGTAGGTCATTCATCCTCCATGCTCCAGTATCTCCACTCCTACCCTGGATTGCATATCAGAAATAAGAATTTTATATTCAAATGTGAGTAAGGGGGTATGGATAGTTGGGAATATGAAATTGAACCTATATGTCACATGATTTATACTGTCTGTCTCATACTTTTTAAGCATTGAAAGTTATAAAGTTTCAAGAGCCTCCTAACCTCCTAACATCATTTGACAAAACTGACTCAATAAGTAGGAGTTAAAGTTCATTCATTTTGCATCAAATGTGTTATCACAAATAGGTTTTACTAACATGATTTGTTCTACCATGTGGTATCGCACTCTCCACAGCAGTGCGCAGACCTCGGAGAGAATCAGGTAGCTGATCTGCCGACAAAGATGTCTTGACGGCCATCATACCACAACCAATATCAACACCAACAGCAGCAGGGATGATTGCATCAAGTGTAGGCACCACACACCCTACACAAGAACCCTTGCCTATGTGTACATCAGGCATAGCTGCTACATGAGAATGGACTATAGGTAGTCTAGCTATGGCTTGAAGCTGTTTTGCTGCATCTTCTTCCACAGGGACACCTTGGACCCATGCTTTAATTGGAACACTGTTCTGTATTGAAAAAATTAAGACAATTAAACTAAAAAAACCTAGAAAAACTTCAAATGAGATAATGTTTCAATATTTGTTGTAAACTCAAAAATCGCGGGAAATTTTGCGAAATTTTCAAAACAAAATTATCTATAATCCCCAAAAGCTAACCTCTTCCTCCTTAGGAAATGTTATTTGCGAAGAATAACGTTGTAAGATCCTTTTTCTGCTACTAAACCAAGGAAATCTTCTGGTCAATTTTACAAACATGTTTGCCGCGAGAAACTCGTCAATATAATTCGTCAATATAATATAATACCACAGGAAACCCATGGAAGACGAACGATTGTACTTACCTTGGGATTCCTGTGGCTACGAAAATTAAAAAAAGGAATGGAAAGATGTCGAATGGAAATAGAAAATAGCATTTCTGATTCACAAATCTATGTTATCTTACAGCTTCTTTCACTACCTATCCCTACCTCTAATACTAGTCTGTTGTGGCACAGGTACAATGACTAGAGATCAAAAGTACCTTGTACATTTTAGAGGGGGAGGGAGGGGAAGTGGGAGAAGAATTGGTGTGTTCAAAACAGTCCTTGTAATACTTTACCGTATCTATCTGGCCTCCGATCTTCTTTTCTTAATTCTATTTTTCTCGTTTTTCTAGTTACTCTTCTCAATTCTCCACCAAATACTTGGTAACCTTCCTATTTGCACCAGCCACTACAAAATGTAAGGTCTCTCTCTCTAAGAAATGGCATATAAATATTACAATAACACTAAAGAACAAAAACTCTTTCATTCAATATATTTATTCACATCTTAATGGTCAATGATTAATCTTCACATTCTTGACTGATCACATGGATACAAGTGTTTATCAGTTCTAGTAGATTTACTCATTCATTCTCGCCACCACCATTATTAGTATCATCATCATTATCATCTCCAGGTCTTTGTATCAGTTGATTAACATTGAGAAAGTCAACAAGTTTATTGATGTCTTCTCCTGCTGCCAAGTCTTTCAAGTCTTTTGGCAAGTGGCAGGAAGAATACTGGCTTGGCTGAATTCCTACTTCAGAATTAATAGCTCTAAAAACAGGATACTCTACATCCTGCACCTGTTCTAGTTCATCTTCTATGAATTCCGACCATGTAAACAACAATGGGTTTGTTGGTTGACCAAACGGACTGAAGTCTAGAAGCAAAACCTTTTGATCTGCATATCTGTACACATCAAACACAAAGCAACTATCTGGGAAGGCTTCAGCAATTTTATTCTCAAAAAATGATAAAATGTCAGTAATAATGTCTTCTTGGTTTTCTTTGATGAAGGGATAGAAGCTTGAGATATCCCGTTGGCTGATTGCGACAAGTTCTTGATTTTTAACAAAACATCGAAATTCCATTCCAGGGTAAATATCCATCCATTTTCTGAGGACCAGTTCATATCTCACATCACTCTCACTTTGACTGTCCTCACAATCTATAAATGGATTAGATAACTGTTCAGCTACAACATCTGAGCTTTTTAACAAGAGATAAATCTCATTTACACTCTTGCATTTCAATGTACCATTGTGAGATATCCAAGCAGCATCTCTTGGTGCACTCCAGTTTAACTTAGGGAAGACAGAACCCCCTAGATCACTGACTACCTCTTTGATTTTCGTTTCAATCTCATTAAACTCTGGTGCCTGTGCAGTTTCTTGATCAGGGTCTTCTTCTCTGCTTTTCCATTCCTCTGAGTCACTCTCATCGTCAGAGTTGCGATCATTTCTACAAGGTTCTCCTGGCAGGACAACACCATCAGCGTTTAGATAGTCTACGAAATCTTTGCTCAAAGGAATAGCCCGACTACGAATTGTGACGTTCTTGAATCTTGGATACCAAGTGGAGAAGCAACAGTTTAGCACGTGTTGCTGTTTCATTTTACACGAAAAGCTTTCTTTTTCAGTATTCACCCAAGAGGAAAAATCCTTTTTTCAGCAAAATGAAATACCTAGCGCCAAAGATCCTTCCTTTCACATCGAAACCAAATATCCTCTAAAATAAAATAATAAATGATCACCAAAATTTCTCACTGCGGCTCATCTCATATCAACCTTGTAATAAAACATCCTGGATGACGAAATACTTTTACTCAGGGGAGAGGGGTAAGGAGTATTTTATTATTTTTCTTACAATTGCTAATATAAATAGTTAGGGCTTAAATAAAGAAAATTTGTTTTAAATAAGAATAAGATGAATATAGAAACAAAGTTGTGAAATAATATTAATTATTAGTAGAGTTGTTATGTCGATTATGTTAGTACCCCTCCTCCGGTGAGTATTGTTTGTAGTAGGGTGTTTCTCGTCCCAGTCTCCTGGTCCGTGAGTCAACACAGTGTGTGCTCGCAGTGCATGTTGGGTGGTGTTTTATTGTTCACTGCGATGGCCCGGATAACAACAACATGGCGGCGACCATGAAATGGAAAAAAATCTCGAATTCTAGCGGCCCTGTTCCGCGTCCACGGCATGGCCATCGTGCGGTGGCTATTAGAGAGCTCATGGTCGTTTTTGGTGGTGGAAATGAAGGGATTGTAGATGAACTTCACGTTTATAACTCAGGTAAACAATACAGCGTCGGCGGCGAACAAGATGGCGGCCTCTTTGGCGTTGGCGCCGAATCAGAGTGTTGGGTTGTTTTAGGTTGTGATTTCTTTTTATAGTCCTGATCTTGTTAACTTTGATGTTTTTGTTTTCTGGGTGATATTTTCAGCTACAAATCAATGGTTTGTGCCTGCTGTAAGAGGAGATATTCCACCAGGATGCGCGGCTTACGGGTTTATTTGTGATGGAACAAGACTTCTCATTTTTGGAGGAATGGTCGAGTATGGAAGATATTCGAACGAGGTGAGGAAATCCATGCTGAAAATCATCCAAAACTAGTAGAAGATCAACATTCACACTTCTTGCTTCTCAGCATTGATCCTTTCCTTTTGCTAGGAACTACTTTCGTTTTCTCATTGTCAGACGTAAAAAACACGCATTTTACTCTAAACTCCCTTCCGGCGGCCATTGTACTTTTTGAAAAAGATGTTGTACTCATAATGTTCAATTTTTAATATCAATTTCCCAGTAAGATTCTTCCTGGGCGCATCATTATATCAAAAATCATTTGTTTTTGCCTCTTTTGTTTGTCGTTTTTCTTTTTTGAACGTTCGAGTTGAATTGTAATACGAGAAGCATGAAGTATTGAAGAGTAAATACCGACAATAGCGGTTAAATTTCGTATTTTGAAAAGGTCACCCAAGCACGGATTCTTCTACTGATTCTACCTTTTTTTCCTAGACAGGCGATCTCAATTAACGTTTCTTTTTGGAAAAGAAATTAGGTTTTCCCCTAATACGAATGGGATAGGAAATTATCTTGTTTCCACTAAACATCTGATTTTTGCTTTGTTCTTTCTCAACGTTTTCGAATCTTTATTTTGGTTACCTTAAAGATTAATTGATCAAAGTATTAACTATTGTTATAATATATAGTATATTTCGCTCTTATGCTGAAGCAATCTTTTCTTTAAAAGGAATGAAAAAACACGAGAAATAAGGTGTTTAGTATTTGATAAATCTAACAACCAGCTGTCTTCTTTGTAGTAGAACTGAGACAGGTTTCCAGATCAACGTGTTTGAATTTCCAAAAAACCATTTATAAACTATGATTTTTTCCGTTGTTATAAAAGATTATAAGAGTAGCATTTGAATTACCTGAATTCAAGGTGTTTGAATTTTCTTTTACTTTTGCTTTTCTTTTTTGAACCCAGTTATTTACAATGCTTTTATCAAAATCTATTTTTTTGGTTTTGTTTTACAGCTATTTGAGCTGCAAGCAAGTCGATGGGAGTGGAAAAAACTGAAGCCTAAATCTCCTAAGAATTCAAATATCCCCCCACCTTGTGCAAGACTAGGGCATAGCTTTACTCTGGTTGGACACAAGGCTTATTTATTCGCTGGCCTTGCAAACGACAGTGAAGACCCCAAAAATAATATACCCAGGTTAGTAGATATTTAATAAAATGCAAGATTTATTTGCTCAGTGTATTGTCTAATACTTCTATCAAGATAAAACAAAATAAAAGTCTTACCCAGAAGTCTTCACTCTTGAAACTTTTGGTTTTTATAATGGGTGGGTTGGCTGTGGTACTTTTCCACAGGGAGACCAACATAATTTTTTGTCACTGATGTAAATTGTTATTTTTTTGTTATATACTAATAAGGCTTGTGTTTATGAATTTATAGATATCTGAATGACCTGTATACAATTGATATAAAAAGTGGCAATTCTCTACAGTGGGAATACCCCCCAACATTTGGTACCCCTCCTTCTCCGAGAGAGTCCCATACATGTGTATCATTTTCTCCTGTGGACGGCAAGCATTCAAGGCTGATTGTTTATGGTGGAATGAGTGGGTGCCGACTTGGAGATCTTTATCAACTAGATATTGGTATGCAATGAAATTTAAAATATACAGTACCAACCTCTTAAAATGTTTTTTGTATCTCATTGGAATTCATTTTTGTGTGAATATTTTTTCAGATACCATGACATGGTCAAAACCAAACTCACGTGGAGCTGTACCCCTACCAAGAAGTCTTCACTCTGCAACGACAATTGGAAATAAGTAAGTCCGATTCAAATAGTACATCTTCTCCCCCTACCCCTTTCCCAAGTTATTTCCAGAATATATTTTCTTATATTTCTTACATGTAAATGCTATTAATAGGATGTATGTCTTTGGTGGATGGGTACCGTTAGTGATGGATGAAGTCAAAGGCTTACAGCATGAAAAAGAATGGAAGTGCACAAATTCTCTGGCTTGTCTCAATTTAGGTAAAGTTATTTTTGAAGCATAAAAAGAGCTTCAAGATCATCTTCTGTTCATTTAACAAAGTTATAACAAGAATTAAGGACGTTCGCGCGCATTGTTTGTGCGCACCTGTTCTGCGCATATGCTGTGACAGCGCGCGCACGCGTGACCTATGTTTTTCAAGATCAAGCTCCGTCACGCTCGTGCTAAAAACGATCTTTAAAAGGCTTTATCTCTTTAAAATGAACGGTGACC
>OCZR010099816.1:31650-44022 GCA_900234385.1 Anemonia viridis | reverse complement strand
GACTAAACTGACTAGTATGCTAATTAATTCACATACATTTATACTAGTGAGACCGCTGTGAATAGAGACATTTTTCAACACCTTGGACAATTATTCACATGTCTCTATCATTGCAAGCTCAACGTTCATCTCACTTCGATGCAAAGGCACGGCTACCTTTCAAGATGGCGCAGGGAACTGTGAAGGGGACTGTTGGTATTTTAGAATTCATATAATCATGATCAAGTCAAAGTCGTATGCAATCGCAAATGCACAAGTACAGGAAATGGATGCATTTCCGAATAGCATAATATATTTTTGCAACTTTAATCTATAATTTTTTTAAGTCATGCAAATTAGTATGCCATTAACTATGCAATCATGCACAGTTAATCTGTTGATAGTGTGAGGTCATAAACCCTGGCCAAATTTGAAATGATTCGTAGCCCTATAAATAATGCTTGGTTAATTTTTTTCATTGAAAAAGCTTGTCTGTACTGGTTTAATATCTGCACCTATTTTGACTAAATGTTAAGTAAGCTATCACATATTTTTCGTTTGCACATAACGTCACAGCCTCCATGTTGGAAGAATTTGACATAAGATTTTCCATGTATTTTTTTGTTATATATCCCAACATGGCTGACATAGTTTATTAACCAAATCTGTCCGGCTCTGGTTTGGAGCCCAATTGTTAAGTTAATTGTTGTTAAATTTCAGAATATTAGAAAAGCGTATCCAGGGGGTCTTCCCCATTGCAATTTACACTGACCTGGTACATGTGTGTTGGGAGAGGGGAGGGCGGGGTTGTTTTTTATTAAGAGCGACTCCCTCGACTCCTAGCTTGGATACGCCCATGACTACTAATCATGCTGTTGTTGCTTGTGTAACACCGATTATCTTCAAATAAATTATTTTATTGATTATGAAAATCATCATTTATTGATTATACTTTAAAAATGCACACGTTCATCATGTAATGCAATGTTTTGTTTACTTTATAACATATACGTAGAAAAACAATTATAAAATTACTTGCAAAAAAACTTTATAAGAATAAAAAAAAAACCCATAAATAAATAAATCTGAAAAATATGTAGTGACATCTTTTGGTGCCATACCTTACCTGAGGTGGACCCGCATCTGTTGGTGCCATAATCGAGGTGGACCCACATCTGTTGGTGCCATACCCGAGGTGGACCTACATCTGTTGGTGCCATACCCGAGGTGGACCCACATCTATTGGTGCCATACCCGAGGTGGACCCACATCTATTGGTGTCATACCCGAGGTATGGACCCACATCTATTGGTGCCTATTGGAGGGTCTGCAGATGCGTTGCTCATAACCAATGCATATATTTCGCATTTTTTTTTTGTTAAGTACGAGAAAAGCTTACTAAATTCTTTACGTTTTAAAATCTTTATTTGCGACTTTTGTATCATTCGATATTTTCGAATTCATAAGGTAGGTTGCGTGACGAGGGTTACATGTCGTTTTTTATTGTTTCTGTTGTGTAGTGTTAGTACAGTTGAAGCTCTCCTTGCGACCACTCGGTAAGCGACTAGCTCTAGTTATAATTACAACCGCGATTTTAAACTGCATTTGTACTGCCGCTTATTTTTATTAGCAACCACTTCAAGTCACGACCACCTTTTCAGTGGTCGCTTAGGAGAGCTTCGACTGTAACACTCTACTATATTATTCTGCATCTGAAAGTTCTTTCATGCTTGAAACGATATCTAGCTTTCGCACCGTCTCGTTAACCACACGATGTAATGACATGCTGGACCCGAAGCTAGACACTGCCGTTCGGCCAAGACCTAAGACAGACGCTGGACGTCTATGTTTTGGTCCACTTACGTCCATATTGAAGATTTCAGCGGGTTTTTTAAGGCTCAGATGACGGGAAGTTTCTTTGACTACCTCAGTATTCCCACCTCGTAATGCTATAAACTTCTTAACCAATAATTTCCAGTCCAGGACGTCTTCGATGCGGGGATTTCTAGCTATGGTATCACGCTGTACCGGCCCGCCGTTCGGAAGCCAATGCGGATGGACTCGGTTTTCGGTATACGACGCGTTAATGCTCATGGAAAGGCTCTCGGGGACTTGGTCATCTGTGCGTAGAATATCAATGATGTCAGCGCGACAGCACCGACATTTAGTTTTGTACAGAATGCGTATATAAGAAATGAGTTTTGTGATGAGGTTTAGGGGTGACGGGGTGGTTGTAGACCGTTTCATATTCCGGATGAGCTTCGCGCGGCCAAACTTCCATTCCGTGTCTGACTGTCTTTGTATTCTCTGATAAGTATCGCTCATCATAGCGATGAGTAAGTTTATGAGTACGATGATTGTAATGACATTATAAATACCAAACGTAGCTTTAGCCAGGATGTATGTGACCGAGTGGTGATTTCCGTCTGGTTCAAGGCTCTGCATTTCAGTCAATCCAAATAAACTAAAGAAGAGAAGCTCGAAGCAGACGAAAAAGCTGAATTTGGGGGACGTTATCTTATTCGCTGTTTTGTCATTCTCGTACATCGGTCGGTAAACGGCAGCCATGTGTGCGGTGAAACCGAGTATAAATATCAACAAGATGACCAGGAAGCGAACCAAGTCGTACATCAGGTCCCGGATGATAACCCCCCATGGGCCAAATAGGTGATGAAATGATAAGAAGTCTAAAAGCTGTGCAAAGCAAAGCATCATTGCAATTGCAAGGAACTGGTTGCGGGTGTAGATCATGTCTATGCGTGTGTTTTTGTCGCTGTCTTTGTAGAATGCGTTCGCAATCAAATGGAGAATAATTCCAATCAGACTAAGAAATAGTACAATCAAAGGGATCCATCCCAGTCCAGCTCGATCATGGGGATCAGTGAGCTGGGATAATAATAATCCAGATAGCCAGATTAATAACAGCAATTCGTACCAATGAGGAGTTAGATCATCCACAGGGCTGCTCCAGGGTACCACGGTAGTCAAACAAAACAGCAAAATAAGATAAAGATGTGAGATCAAATGACAAATGAATTTGATGATCGGTACTTTGTGAAAACGATCCTTCCACGGCAGGCATAAAAACGCCCAAAATGGTGGGCAAAATAAACATAAAATAAATAATAAGAAATATTTCCAATCGTCCCATTTGAAATCTCCACGCCAAACATCTCCAAGATACACTTGTACAGTTGGATGCGATACACAGTCTTTCTGTTCGGTCTCGATTAAGAAATCCAAGAAGGGAATATCCCGGTCGTCTACGGCAGTAAGAAGTTGTTCTGGGTTGGCTGAGCACGCCAAGGATAGAAGCTCTACAGCAACGTTGGAGCACACTCTGCTGACGGCAACCAGATCTCGTCCTCGTTCTTTCTCTCGTGTTGATTCAGTTCGGTAGTGTCGCGATAACTTTGCTGCCGAGTAGATTGGTGCGGGGGTTTGTAAGATGAAGTCCACTAATGATTCGTACTCGACAACCATGGAACACACCATGAGGTCGTAAAGAAACTAAAACGATACAAGAACGAGTAGTTAGGGATCACTAAAATAACGAGAACAAGAGATAGGATAAAGTAAAAGCATCAAGCGACATTTAGAGACATTTTTCACTTTTAACGTCACTTATAACTTGAAATAGGGCAACATAATTTTGTTGTTACACTTGAAGTGGTAATACGATCAACATTCGCTCGATCTGCAGCTTGTAACGCAACTACGTTGCGCGCGCGACATGTTGCACGATTGTGTTGCTCGTATTTCAACTACTTGATTCCTGTCCGATGATACCTACCTTTCTGTCCGCAATCAGACGTTGTGTATTCATTTCCTGCTGCAACAGATAGCTGACCACTGACAAGTGTCCAGAAGCGGCAGCGTAACAGATCGGAAACTTTCCCTCCTGAAAGGACATAGACAAGGGAGGGTTCATGAAATTGGGAAACAATCGTAGTTTTAAAAGAAGTGCGTGTGGTCTGCAATGCGCAATCATTACGCTCAAGCTAAAACCATCTATTATAAAAAATTGTAAGGAAAATCGTCATCATCATTATCATCATCCATTCGTGTCACCTCGATCAATCATTGCGTGCCATACGCTACTGTTCAACATACATGATCTTCTTTTGCGGTGGAGACAACGCACCGCGTCCACTGAATTTAAGTAAAAGGTTGTGAGCCCCAACACCCAAATAGCAGCACATCAACTCTGACATCTTTCATGTCTTCCGACGAGTCGTTAATTCGTTCTTACCATATTGTCGACGCAAGGAGAAGCTCCAGATTCTACCAATAATTTTACAACTTCAACTCTTCCAGAATCGGCTGCCATGTGGATAGGGGCACAGGCATTCTAACAAGACAAAAACAACCGCTTAAAGACTGCAATCTAAGATACTTTATGTACTCTTATATGAAGCTGGCACTAAATTTCGAGCATGTTCGAATTTTCAAAGACTGCGATCTGTCATCGCGATTCATGTTGGTTGCGATCTAGCGGTCGCGGTAAAGTCGAGCGTTTACACGAGTGATTTGGGGCGACAATTGTCTTTGAATCCCCACACAAGTTGAGTACCATAATTGCTAGTAAACATGATACTTACTTCGTCTGGGGCGTTGATATCAGCACCTTGCCCAATCAACTGAGACACCAGCTCTCTGTGTCCGTTAGCGGCGGCTAAATGAAGGGCTGTTCGACCTGTCTTGTCTTTAACGTGGAGCTGGACGGTTGATTTGCTTAATAATATGCTGACAACTTCAGAGTGGCCATTTTCTGCCGCTAAATGAAGTGGAATCGAGCCCTGGACAAAGAAAGTTAAAAATAAGAAAGACTGAAAAATCCAAACTCTGAGATTGTTACCCTTTCAAATTGTGTGCATTTACAATATTCAGGCATTATTGAAAATATTGATCCTAATTAATGTAGACACTGCCTAAAATTGGAGCTACCAGTACAATCTTTATTGTCACCAAAAGCTTACACAAAGCTCGAAAATGAAGTTTTTATGACGTCTGTTTCTATGATAGTTTACTATGGTTACTTAATATATATACTTCTGCATTCCTGATAAATCACCTGTATTGCTGTCGCTGAGTCCACGCGCACACCAGGAGAGTTCAGCAGTATTCTTACAACACCCACGTGACCAGACTGAGCAGCCAAGTGTAACGGAGTAAAACTATACTGTAAAAATAGAGAAAAAATTCAATTTTAAATCAACAGAAAGCAGGAACAAAACCTGACTAGCTACTGAATATTCATGTACTTACATCCGAATTTCCAGACTTTTCACTGTCCGAGAGGGTAGGGGATTCGCTCTTGATGGTCCCCGGGCATTTGACCAACATTTCCCGGACCACATCGATCTGACCAAAGCGTGCTGCCACGTGTAGCGCTGTTAATCCCGTCTATAAAAGAAAGAACAGTCATAAGAACTGATATACTAAAATGAAATACCAAAAGAACAAAGATTTTCCTTATGTAAGGGAGAAGAGTGACGCTGCAAGAGTTCGTCACCAGATATGGAGCTCTTGCAGCACCTTGGAATGAAACTCGATTTGGAGGACAAAGCAATAAGTTTCCAATTCCTAGGAGATTGAAATTCTTTTTTTTTGTCCTCCAAATAGAGCTACTTTAACGTCACGTGAAGTGAGTATAGAACTTGTCTCTCAAAACAAAATTGATCTCAACAGTATGGGCGAAGATCGTGTTCATCTAAAATGCATGAAACATGAAACCATATACAACCTTGACACTGGCCATGTTCCAAGGGACTTTTCCACGTAACACCTCCAGGACATCCACGTGACCATATCTGGCAGCAAGATGTAACACTGTCATACCGTCCTACAGAACATGAATCAAAATAGAATTATTGTTTTTAATGCTACGTCGCAAAGCACCGACGTCACACCATCCATGCGGCATTGTGTTCACCGAGAGAGTATTCACATTCTCTTGGTGAACACTGTATATGTAAGATCAGATTCGGCGCCAAGACTTCACCGTCTATTCTATGTTTTTGCGACATTGCGTTTGTGTAGCGTTTTTCCAATGTTGCGTTTTTGAAATGTAGCGTTTTTGAAATGTAGCGTTTTTGAAATTGTAGCGTTTTTGAAATTGTAGCGTTTTTGAAAGTTGTAGCGATTTTGAAATTGTAGCGTTTTTGAAATTGTAGCGTTTTTGAAATTGTAGCGTTTTTGAAATTGTAGCGTTTTTGAAATTGTAGTGATTTTGAAATTGTAGCGTCGTTTTTGAAAATGTAGCGTTTTTGAAATTGCGCAAAATATTTCGTGAGTGCGCACTATAAAAAATGAATATCAATATTAGTTTTAATGTTTTGGGTTGCGCACAGATGTTGGTCAATGAAAAGAAGTAACCATGGTAATACCGCATTTTCGTCACTTGCAGGCGCACCATATGCAATGAGAACCTCCACCACCTCCTTGTGACCACCAGCTGCTGCCAGAAGCAAGGGTGTCGCATTTTTACTCTATGGAAAGAAAGAAAATTGTACGATTAACAAGTCTAGACACAATTGCGGGATTCAAATCAACTCATATCTGGTAATCTTATATTATCTGCTCCAAATGGTGCTCAAACATTCTATTGAAAATTTGTGATTCTTATGAACGTCCGAGACAGGAAATGATGTTAAGAAAAACCCAGAAGGCATTTCTTATCGTTTTTACCTTGTTTCTTGAGGTCGTTATTCCTGCGGGGTTGAACTTGATAAGTTTCTTCATCACAGCAACACTACCTTTCATCGCGGCGATGTGTACACATGTACAGCCTTCCTAATAAACGATAAAATACAGAATAACTTTATGTGTGAAGGTAATATAGTCTAAGCCATTATTTTAGGGTTTCGAAGTTTGTACTCTTTTGCAAAGTCCTTCGTCTCGGTATTAGTTTACCCGCGCGCTGAATAAAGCACAGGCAGCCCAACCAGTATCACCACGCACTGGGCAAAAGAAATTTAAACATCTCGCGCGAATTCGAGTTCGAGTCTTTTGCTTGAAGCAAGACTCTAGTTTTTGAGTGATACTTACTGCATTGACTTGCTGTAGAAGATCTGGCTTGTGTTTAAGGAAGAGTGACACTACTTCTGAATGATCGTTCTGTGCTGCATAATGAAGTGGCGTTTGACCTTTCTGTAACAACATAAGAATACAAAACAAATTATTAGCAATTTCAGATGTTTTGTTTGACGGAATAACTGTGATTTATTAAATTAAAAAAAACATTTTGGGCTTCCTTTGTCAAACACCGGGTTACCCAGCTCAATTCAAGATGGTGGAAAGGTAGAGGAATGTTTGCAAGTTTTCATTCAAATTTTCAAGAATCTACACCTTTAATTAGCAGGAAAAACATCAAAAGGGATCTACTTTAAGGTAATCTTTGCTACCATAGACATATAGTTGTTGAACATGCAAAAATAACTAAAGAAAACCAACAATTTTATGGATTATATTTAGGATTCTTTCTTAAATAAGCTCAGGTTTACTTACATTATCCACGGCACTGATATCAGCTCGTAGTTCCAATAAGTGCTGGCAAACCCTGATTCGTCCTTTTTCTGCTGCTAGATGTAGAGGTGTTTTCTTGTCCTGAGTGAAGAGTGGTGGAGTGAGTTGTAGTTTTAGAAAAATGTTGCTTGTCTTTGGTTGAATAATAAGTGAAAGAAGGAAGGAAGGAAGAAAGGAAGGAAGGGAGGAAGGTATCCCCAAGATCCTGGGGAAAGGTACCCCTATATGAGTGTTATTGTCTTACCAGTGTAAGGGCATCTACGCTGGCCGTATAATGGCTGACTAATAAACCAACAAGTTCTTTATGTCCACTCTCTGCTGCCAGATGCAGGGGAGTTAGACCAACCTTGTAAAGAAAGGAGTTGAAACTCAAATAAGCGTTAGAATATATCACAATCTTTTTGGAAATCAAACAATATCACACAGGTAGCTTAAGGGTTGTCATTCAGTTAAATGAAGCATTCCTCACAAACAGGGTACTGATATTGCTTTCTTCATCATCAGAAATCAACACAAATAGTTCATGATAATTTTACATTTAAAATATTTTATTTAATTTTAAATTTTGAAATCTTTTGAAATCCTGCATTCCACTAACATGGGGTTACCTTTGTTTTGGCATTTACATAAGCCTTGTGTTCCAGTAATTCCTGTGCTACTTCTAGATGACCACGTTCGGCTGCCAAATGAAGAGCAGCTCTCCCTGTCTGGGGGGTTAAAAACACAAAATGATACTATGCAGGGGTTTCTGTAGAAGGCGGCTGCCGCCAGTTACTACTGTAAGATTCACACTGCTGATGCTTAATGGATCAGTCTCATTAAATAAGAAGTAAAAGTAGTGGACGCCGATAATTACATTTGAACCCCATCCATCTATTTTAGATATTATTGAAACCTCTGTGATATGCATACTAATAGAATATTGAATCAAATGGTGTGCAGTTAGTTTCGGTGGATGTTGGCCAATTAGGCAAACATTCTTAATTCTTCTGTATGCTATCCAAAGGAGTGCATCCAGGACCTAGAATCTAGGATTTTGGACTTATCCCAGAGTCATATTGCTTTATGATAAAGTCACGTGACATCTCGTTCTTACGTCATCAAATACGTCACCACGAGCTTGATACTTCAGCAATGTCTTCACTACATCCAGATGGCCTTTTTCACTGGCTACATGTAATGGGGCAAGCCCAACCTGAATCGAAAGGACTGCCATTAATAAATAGCTTTAAAAATAGACGAAAAGTTTAGATAAAGAAGTTTACAATGCAAATATTTCAATCTTTCGTTACCAAGCCTAAACAAAAAGCGAAGTAATACCTATTTGACAGTAATTTGATTTGCGCATGATCATAAAAACAAACTTGATTGTAAGAAACGTTCCTACTCCTCTATCGGGAATTACGGCTGACATAACAAAAGTGCTCTCGCTTCTCACCACTGGGTACACAGCAACACATTTGAATAGAATATGTGAAGCCCAAGGATTGACTCGACGGTTTTTCGCCGGATTTTCCCATTGTCCTATCTCCGCAAAATCTAACAAGCGCAGCAACATTCGAGTTTGACCTGAGTTATCCGTGCCCTGACTTAGTCCCCCCAGACTGGTTGTTTCAAGGTTTGATCGAAAGCGCTAGTAAACTTTGAAGATTTTTGATGGAATACTTACCGTTGATCGTCTATTAACCGCAGCCTGGATCTTCCCTAGAGGCATTGATTCCAGTATTGTCATCAGCGTATCATTGTTTCCAGACCGTGAGCAATCATGTAGAGGCGTCTCTTTGGACTGTTTAGTAGTGTTAAAAAGAAAATGTTAGGGCAGTCAGTTCGTATAACTTTAAAAATATTATGGTATAGGTTGTGCCTTGCCGTGACCGTGTCAGTGCCGTATCGTGCATGAAAACGTTGTACATTCAGTGTCGTGTGTGCGCCGAACCGTAACCGTGGCGTGTGCCTTGTCTTTTGATACTGACACGGAATCTACTCTATATCACGATTAGAAGGCCGACAAACCATATGTTAAGCAATACGTACCGTATGCGTCACTGCCGTGCAGTCAGCGCCATATTGTAGAAGACGTTTTGCTATTGACACTCCAAAGCTTCCTCTCACTGAGGTTTTGGACAACTGGGCTGTGTAGTGTAGAGGTGTTTCACCTTTCTGTTGGCAAAAATAGAAGCAAATGACTCTAAACATCTTTAGATACCTCGGTTTTCTATAATGATTCAAGGAATTCAAGAGTGCATTATTAAAAGACTCTAGATTTCTTAGATGCAACAGGATATTATCATCATCATCATCAAGTGTCATCATCATCATCTTGTATCATCATCACCAACCAGTTCACTAAAATAAGATTTGGATACACCGTTCAAACTCTTTACTACTCACATCGGTTGGCATATTAAGCACAAGTTTTGCAACAGCTTTGGACTTGGACTTAAAAAGGACAGCTATAAGTTCCTCTAACTCTTTTAGACGTCCATTCTTGATGGCATGGTGGAGAGGGGTCTCGCCATTCTGCAAGAGAAGAAAATTTAATATCATGAAGAAAATCATGAAATACATACGCCAAAGTTCAAATCCATCTTGTCTAATCATAATCATATTTACTCCGACGAAGGCCACTAACGTCCGAAACGTCAGTTTCAAAACATCACTACCATACGGTGTATCAAGTCAATTCACTTCTCCTACTGTTCTATTCCAAACACCGACGCGGTTAACTAGTTTATCTAGTTTCTACCATATTGTCTAATCATAACCTACTGTAGCTCATTTGAATGCTCTTACCTTTGCGCGTCTTGCAGCATCGGCCTTCTCGCTGAGTAACAACTTCAGAGTCGCAAGATTTCCAAACCGTGAAGCAATGTGAACGGCTGTTTCTCCGTTCTGAAAATATAGCGAAAATGTAATGATTCCCAATATCTTTACGTAGCTTTGAATAGATTGGACGATTGCGCAATGTTGAACGCGCAATCCTCATTCTGTTAAATTTTGGCGCACAACCATCGCTGTCCGTAAGGGGCTCTTTCGCGAGGTTTACCACACACGCATTATAACCATTACGCGTAGTCAAAAGAACAGAGCAGTTTTCGTATGTCTATGAAACGGCAAAATTTAGGGTAGTGTCTTGCCGTGACCCGTGTAAGAGCCGTGCCGTGTATTAAGACATTCGGCGATATTTCGTGCCATTTCCGCGCCGCCCCGTAACCGTACCGTGTGCAGTGACTGACTTTTCACAGCCCTACGAAATCTGCTTTAGAAGTGACTTACAACTCTTGGGGCATTAACGTTTGCTCCACTCTTTATTAACATCTCCGCAACCAATTCACCATCTTTGATTCTTGCTGCGATGTGAAGAGGGGTTTGCTGTTCCTAAAACCAATAAAAGGAACCCAAGTATTGACTTTTTTTACCTGTGCTTATCGTGTTGCCACTATATTTCGTGGTTTGGTTCTATGATTTGTGCTGGTTTATTCTTGTATGAAATATTAATAATTTTTTCAAATTAATTTCGAATAATTTTTTCCCGTTTTTTTTTTTCCACATTATATTTGTGATTTTTAAAAGATATTGCGTTTGATCTCCTTCATTTAAATTGATTGAAGAAAAACATATAGAGCTTACCTTGCCACCCTTCAGTTGAACATTCGCTCCAAATCCCAGCAAAGTCTGAACAACCAATGGTTTACCGTGTTGAACAGCGATGTGGAGTGCTGTGTAGTCATCCTAGGATAGTAAGCAAACCATACCATCATTTAACTACAGCTGTAAAATCTATTCCGTTCTACCATTCCTTCTACCATTTGGGTACTATTCTCAGTGGTCTCCCTAGTATAAATGTATGAGAATCAATAGCTGGGTTGCACTTGACGTTATTTTCTGTTTCGTGCGGAATAGACGCATCACGAATTCCGTATTACTGCTCCATGCGCATGCTCAAGGAATAAAAAAGTGGGCACACGAGTTTCAAAACCTACTTTATAACATAATTTTTTTTTTCGCCAGATAAATTTTCACTTAAATAATTAATTTTTAAGGACGCGTACCATAGAGTTAATTACGAATCAAATATACTGAATTATAGCCATTTTTACAACCCGTGTGCCCACTTTTTTTAGCAGTAGCATGGAATTCGTGAAGCGTGTATGTTCATCATCTGATTCACAAGTTTTCAATAGAAGTCTTTCTGGCTGACAGCACATGGTGGTCCGTGTTTGAGATTCAAAGACTTTTATCAGCTGATTGAAGCCCAGAAATTACCATATGCCTCATTTCAGCCAAACCTTCTTACAGGTCACACGTGTATTTCGCTGCTCTCCTATCCAAATCTTTTAAAGCTAACCAAAGTTTTGAACTGAGAGAACCTTATACGCCATAGATTGGGTGATATTGGTGAGGATTTGTGTTACCTTTGCTTCCATATTCCACGAAGGCTTTAGTTACAGAAAGTGCAAAGAACCGAGTCAAGCAGACCAGGTAGCTAGATTGAAGTCGTTCGTTTATTTACTTGTTTTAAGGTTTCCCCTCATTTCCTTCGGATTTTTCTTGCGTTCCGGTCTATTACTACAGTCTAGCTAAATGATTTTCGTAGGCCTATCTTTCCCAAGTATTTTACCCCAGCCTGAAATATCTTAGACCGTCGTTTCGCTCCCACGGGTATTTTCAAGTGTTGTGGAAGTCTAATCTTTCCCATGTATTTATGCGAGTTATAGAGGTTAACAGGGTAGCTCTGCTTTGTAGAATTTAGCAACTTCAACAACTGTAGTATTTTATCGAATTCGACCTAAAATGTATTTGCTCCCATTCTCTTACATGAGTACAGTGGGACCGCTGTGAATAGACCACTAACAAATGAATGTT
>OCZR010099816.1:8440-31591 GCA_900234385.1 Anemonia viridis | reverse complement strand
ATTAAAAATAACCCCTAAAAGGACTAAAACTTTCTTTCTTGTAGTCATGACCTAATTTTATATATTTCAATGAGTTCTTCGTTTGAATACTCTAAGAGAAACCAGAGAGTATCCTCGCCCCTTCCACAGGTCAGTCCCCCCCGATATGTACACTTTTTTCAGAAACTTTTTCATCCAAATTATTTCATATAACAGCGTATTATTGAACATTGCTATTTACTTCCTATAGGTCGACAAATGCCGACTGTACACTACCTTAGTCTTTGTATCAACCAACGCTCCTTTCGATAGCAACGCCTTGACAACACCCACGTGACCTTTACGAGCGGCAGCATGAAGGCAAACAGCTCCATCCTACAAAAGGTAAAGTTCGTCATCAATGGCATCTATAGACCTCTTGAAGAATGTTGGAACGCGGCTAAATTTGCAGGACTAAACAATAGGTTTGCAGTTCTCAGGAGTTCGGAATTGAAATTGCCTGCTACCGATGTCAATCAAATTTCAACAGCTCAATTTGGAGAACAAGTTAATCGGTTACCAATTCTCAGGAGATTGAAATTCTTTTGTTTTATCCTCCAAGTTGAGCTGTTCTGGCGTGTTGCTAAGAGTGCAATTATTCGAACATACCTTGTTTGGCATATGCATAGGAACACCTCTTCTCAGAAATACCAATGCTGCGTCTGGATGACCGGCTTGAGCTGCAACATGCATTAATGTGCTACCATCCTTCAAAAGGGTGCATCAAATCAGTATATACATATGTATCAAATAAAGCGGAATTCATATCACCGTACCGTGACCGTGTCCAAGCATTTTGATTGGATAAACAAAAACGTAGACCTCTTTTTTACCTTGGGCGTTTATTTTGTCCATTTCAGACCACTTGTCATTTCAATTCATGTATCGTTTCTTTCTTTGGATGCAAATGAAACCAAGAATCATATTCTCAGTGGAATGACACATGGTTTGAGATGGGATGGGCAGGACAATACGCCTAAGATAAAGAGGTCAATGTTTACATCACCATATAGCCATTACTGCATCTGCGCAAATCATTGTGTGGTATTTGAACTGCGCATGGTCCAACACTCATTTGCGCGAAGTTGTATGTAGTGATCAGTGACCCAACCAACAATAATTTTCCACCAATTCACATAACTGAATGCAAAAGAAATCCAACGATACGCTAGGTTTTGAGTTACCTTGGTTCGTAGATTGACATTGGCTTTAAATTTATCGATCAGGAACTCGGCGATGGAAGAATGACCTTTCTGTGCCGCAATGTGAAGAGCTGTACGATCATGCTACAGCAGCAAGAAAAACAAGCTTAGCATAAGCAGACATACAAAGTAATTACAGTAACGATGTGTTTAAGGTATTTTCATTGACAGTAAGGCCCAGTTCCGATCCGACGTCGAACTCTTGCCGTGTCGAATCCAATTGCCTTTGAGGTCGAGCGCTGTTTTCCCTTAAACTAGTAGAAGTATGAAGACCTAACTTAACACACATCGTCTCCTGGCACTAAGCAAAAGAGTTGATGTCTGATATGGTAGTTCTCAGCGCTTTTTTAGTCGCTGTCTGTCCTCAAAAGCAATTAGATTCGACGTTGCAAAAAGTTCGACGTCTGTACTGAATTAACGTACATTATCTGTGATGTTTGCATCAGCTTTGGCTGCAAAGAGCAGTTTTACGATGAATTCATCTCCTTCCATGGCTGCGACATGTAAAGCTGTTTGTCCGTCATTCTGAAACCAAGGGAAATGGAATAGAGGGGTCAGTTATACTCCCAGTACAATGAAAATAGATTTCTTTAACCTTCAAAGAGCAAATTCCAATTTCGTGTCCCACGACCACAACAGTCGTATAATTCCTCTATCGACTCCTTTCAGCACGTCGGAACTGCAGCTCAATATGGAGGAGAAAACAATACGTTTCCAATTCTCGGGAGAATGAAATTCTTTTGTTTTGTCCTCCAAACCGTTACATGAAAGGGATCTCTTTTTCTACGCAGGCAACCCACATCACGGTAGTTGTGATATAATGTCTCAACCAAGAATACTAACGTTTTTGACATCAATGGGACAATTTGCTTCGAGGAGTATTTTTGTATTTTCTACATCTCTTCTTCTGATTGCGGCGTGTAAGCATGTTTCACCAGTTTCCTGCAGACAAATCAAACCATTAATCCTCAATTACTTTTCATAAAGAAAACTTTATAAACTAAAATAAAAAGTTTAACACCTTTTTTTAAACTTTCACTAAAACGGATACGATCTGTTTGCAGTATACAATGAGCACTGCCTTCTGAACTGGATAGTTAATGCTTAATGCGCACGTTACACTATATTTGTTCATCCCTTTCCAACGCTGAAGTTCCTGACGAACATGCTTGAGATTTTTGTAAGACGACTTACACCAACGATTTTTCGTGTAACACTGAGAAAAATCTATATTTTTGAGTTGCGAAGTTTTGCCTTGGTGCAAAATCCCAGGGTGTTGCCAACAAAGCTACTGCCAAGTTACACCGGCAGCATCAACTTGTACGGAAGAATCGTTGCTGCAAATCGTCTCGGCGTGTATCTTCGCCTGTATGTCTAGAATTGTGGTTTTCAGTCGAACTGAACTGACCGTTTTGATTAGGTTGACTTGTTGTTCCGCTTGGGAGAAAAGAAGTTCTTTGACAACTTGCTGATTGCCAACAGAAACAGCAAGAAAGAGAGGTGACGCGCCATTCTGACAAGAAATAATATCGTAAGTAATTAATATATAATCATTGAGAAAATATCAGTTCCAATAGCACCATCACGTGATAGCAACCATAACAGGAGGCAGGAACAATTATATCTGGTCTAGTCTGATTTACATTTGAAAGAATTCAGTTTCCCAGGAGAAAAAGACTCTATTGTTGTGCCTCCTGTCATGGCTGCCATCACGTGATGGTGCAAATAACTCCCTATAGACCTTTAAATTTAAGCTTAGGCGTAATGTTTTCCAATTTCAAACCACGTGTCATTCTCTTGAGAATGAAAATTCTTTGTTTAAGTTTTATCCAATATCAATGTGTCTTCTCATGCGCAACGGTTAAACAAAGAAACAATACTCTAGGGAATGACAAGTGAATGACAAAAAACATTGTTAACGCAACGAATAATTTCTAGAGAAGACGTTGCAATGTTTATTACCTTATCCAGTGTAAGCTTACAATCTTTTCCTGATACTTTAAGTAATATCCGTACGATCTCCAAGGCACCAGACGGCCGGGAGCACGCCATGTGGAGTGGTAGTTGTTCCAGAGGCTGAGAAGCAAACAGATTAGTTATCAAAACAAAATTAATTCGGACAGGAAGTGCGACATGATCCAACGTGCGCGTTTTTTTTTTTTTTGCGGCTGGGAATTCGAAGATTTCACTGTTGCCCCATAGCTGGGTGTCGAGGAAAAATCTAGATCTACTAGTCTAGCAACCGAGTATGACGTTATATATATAAAAAGTCCGATGATAATGAGGATGATGAAGATGATAGTAATGATGGCGATGATGATGATGATAGTGATGATGGTGATGATGAGAATGATGAGGATGTTAATGACGAACTGAGAGGATGATGAGGATGAGGATGATGATGAGCATGATGATGATGATGATGATGATGATAGTGATGATGGTGATGATGGTGATGACTGTGATGATGAGAATGATAATGACGAACTGAGAGGATGATGTCGAGGATGATGAGGATGATGATTATCGAAGGGGCATTCACATCTATTTGTATTACAAAATATTCCGGCCTTGCCTTACCCCAGCCACAACCGTAGCGTCCACCTTCTTTGCCAACAAAAGTTTAACGATTCCATCCGATCCTGAGGAAGCGGCATAATGAAGAGCATTGCGACCTTCCTGTGGGCGATATAATAGAAAAATACACAGAATTACAACTAAACATTCAACTATCTAAGAACAAAAGTATACATTTTGTAGTGAATATTTAAGGAAGCAAAATAGATAAGAACAGAATGATAAAAACATTATATTAAAGACTAAAAAGGAAATGGCAGCGGAAATACAAGATGAACGTCAAACAGGTCACCAAATATGCCAACAGCGACAACGAATTTTTTAAAATCTTTACAACGACAGACAAATTTATAAATTCCATTATTTTTACCGACTTGTTCAGTAATCTTGCAAGATACTTCTTAAATGCAACTTGTCGATCTTTGACATTTTTGGCATACATAGTTCTACGCGATCCATTTGTCAATCTCCACCAAAATAATCCAACGAATCTACCAAGACTAATAATCTAGTTCTAAGAAGCTTTCTTGCTCAAAGTGTGTTTCCTTTAAAAGTTTTCTCATGAACAATAATAAACATTTTGATTTTTAATAAAAGATTCGAAATATAACAGAGTAATTACGACCGGTACGCCAGCCGTATCCCTCACCGCAGCTGTCAGCAATTTCAATTTCTCGCTAATCAGTTATTGAACAAGTTTCTTTTTGCTTACAATTCATTAATAACTGAATGTTTTGAGTTATTTTTTTTCTTCTTTCTAATTTGTATCACCAAATTTAATTCTCTATTTGCGAATCTTTGACTTCTAGTTTATTGGCACAGAGGACGCCATTTTGTAATCACAACCATTAGCTACCATTGAAGTTAGCAATAAAGAGAGTTTTAGTTAGAAATAAGATTGGATTCTATGAATTACCGTCAAACGTCCCAAAGGTTGAAGGATAGCTCTGCTGTCCAACCAACACTGCACTTTTGCTTTTATAGGTTTGATGGCTTTCTGTTTCTTTTTCGGCGTTGTTTGATTTCTAGGACTCATAATGATGTTCAATTAAAAGTACCAGCTCATATTCAAATAGTTTTCAACTCGGCAAACATCATCTCGAAAGTTGAATGAACCTCTCATGTGTATAGCAAGTAATCTCTCAAATGTCAGAAGTCCGGATTTTATAAATCCCTCCGAAATCTGTTTAAATAATCTCACCAGCAATGCCATTTATTGGAAAGCCTTTACGATAACAACCCAAGGTCGAGAGACAAAATATCCTTGATTTTTCAAAGCAACAAAATTGCTTCTATAATACTGAAGAGTTTTGGGCGTAGGCAGTGGAGTTAAGCGTATAGAGATTTATTGCAATTCCGAAGCGGTAACATTAATTTAGTCTACGAAAACCTTGTCACTTTGTGACGTTTTCCGTGTAAAGCAAAGCAATGTTTCCGTCCTGTCAAGACTTCTGTCGTAAATGTCCAAGCTAAACACACAAAAAAGGACATTTTCAAAAGCCGTTTGAAACATTATCGTTTCAGAATAGAATTGCCGCGAAAAAAATAAACCTTTGGATGTCTTGTATTCCTCTGCGGGGTATGGAACACTCGTGTTTTGAAATGTTTCAAGAAGGTTCTTGAGAAAAGCTGAACTTTCTAATGGAAACTAAGAAAGACAACAGGAACTTGAATCAAGTACTCGCCAAAAAATAACAAATACCATGGAAGCTCTAATCTGTAGTGGAAATAATTAGCCAAAATAATGAATCAATGATGTCTTTTTATTCGACGACATTTATGCAAAGTCAGAGTTCTAGCGAGAGATTCGCGAAAACTGAAAAAATAAGAAAGAAAGAAAGAAAAATGATTGACTTAATTGACAGTATTTTAAAAAGCATGTAATTTTGTGAAGGCGTTCTCATTGGTTCTTTGTTTATCCTCAGGTGCGTGGCTTTTTGATTCAAACAACGGAAACGAGTGGACGTGTTTCCTTAACTACATCGTTTGTTTGGAAATCGTTAGTTTTATTGTCGAGAAACGACATAAAGAAGCTCATTCCCTTGATACTATAATCACGTAGCGAAATTCTATGTCAAGTTCGGTTCGTCCAGGTTTAATGTTGATTTGGAATGAATTTTTTGAAGAGATGGAAGTTGATGTGATGTGATGAGAAAGAACTCCTCTGTCACGTGACTTGTGCAAGTCTTTTTCGAAGGAGCGAGAGAAAGAAAAAAAAAGGAAGAAGGAAAGAAAGAAAGAAAGGAAGAAGGAAAGAAAGAAAGAAGGAAGGAAAGAAAGAAGGAAGGAAAGAAGGAAAGAAAGGAAGAAAGAAAGAAAGAAAGAAAGGAGAGGAGAAAGAGAGATAAAAAGAAAGAAAATCAACGAGATTCATCAACGTCAAGATCAACGTCTTCATCTCCACATATTCATATATAATTAGACATTTGAACGGAAGTCATGCGAGTATTTGGCATAACTACAAAAAAAAATTGGAATTGAAAAGTTTGAAATTTCGCCCATTTTAGGCCTTTCCTTATTCATCTTTATTCAAATTCTCAGCACGTTCCGTTAAAAAACATCTCTTATAGGGAAGTTTGAGTCGGATATTTTGTAAACAGAATTAAGTGATGGGAAATGGGCTTGATATCTTGTAGATATTGGACGACGTTTTAAGTTAATAAATGATATAAGATAAATTGCTGTAAATTAGAAATGATAACCTTTCATTTTCGTCCTTTTTTCTTTCAAGTTTCTAGCATTGATAATTTGTGAAGGGTTTTTGTTAGAGTGTATGTGAATTGGGAGTATTTGTTTCCTTGCTTGATTTCTTTTAGCAATTGCTCATTCCAAAAACTGAATCCTCAAAACGTGACCAAGGCGGGGGTAATCGGGATTGTCATGACAACGCGAAATACCTAATACAACAAATAGCTCTATTGACTCTTTTCACGCGGCGGCCATGTTTATTCCCATGAGAGCAAAAACCATTGTTTGGAGCATTTCAAAGCGAGGTTCGGGTTATCCCTTGGGATTCAAACCCATTGTTTTAACCAATATGGCCGCCGCGTGAAAAGAGTCAATTAGGGATATTTAGTAATATAGCATCGCGAGAGGCCTGGGAACCAAGAGAAAACAGGGGACTGGAACGAGAATTAAGAATGTTGAGCCGGGTATGCGTACAATTAGAAAATAAAATAAGTGAAAACTTGTGATTTTAGTAATGTGAACTTGATCGTGTTCCGAGAGTTTTGGCGGTAACCTGTCTTGGTCACTTGAGTATTTTTTCCTAGAGATAACAAACATATTAGGGGAGGTTTTCCTTCTGAAATTACTACCACTGATTGACATGTGTATTAAGAACATTTTAATAAGGTTTTTGTTATGAAGTTAGTAAGACTAAAAAAAGAAAGAGAATGACGAGGACGAGGAAGGTTAGAAAAAGAAGGGGATCGACAAGGAAGAATTGTTATTTACTGATTAAATTCAAGGAAATCATCCTAAACATTGACAAACAAACTAAACCAAAAGCGATACCAAGTAAAATTGCTGTCGATAGAAATTAACACCTGGATGAATCAATTCTTTACCAATAATTATTACCTGTTAGATTGAATAACCTTTTAAGAAGCCGCTAAGGTAATATCATTAGGTATGGATGATGAAGATGAACCGTAAATTACTGTGAAAAAGATCCATTGTTTTTCATCCCTCACTGCACTTAATTGGTAAAAAAAAAAAACGAAATGCTAACTGGATTGATGTTATAAGGAAAGCTATAAAGAAAGTCTCGTTGCTTTTCGACTACACCCACGGACTTTTTCTATGGTGTTAGTGAGGTGTCCAGGAAATGTTGACGAAGAAAAAGAACTGAATACTAATAGGAGAAGACCTCTTTACCTTCCTATGCTGCACATTTCAAACCTTGTGATGTTTACATGATGGTCTCTAGAGAATTCTTTCTTTATCTTTCCAAAATGTTTTCCTTCATATTGAAAGGAACAATTCTCCAGAGACCATCATGTAAACATCACATGGTTTGAAATGGGCAGCATACGAAGGTAAAGAGGTCTATGGAATGGTGTTATGAAGAAAGCCTTAAAGAGTCAATAGGAATCTATTGATACACCTGATATACCTTATAAAATTTCAGAAAGAGTGTAAGTATAAGTTCAGTAAGTAAGTATAAGTTTGTCGAATATAACGACGTGGTACCAGTAAAGCAGGGGCGAGGTCCCCTTGGAGCCGGTATATAAATCTGTAGCTTATCGTTTTCATTTTAACTCAAATTTTTCCCCTAATATCAAGTTGGACCTCAGAGGAAGGACTCAGCTTGAATGACTTAGAGATGTTATCGAATTTATTGGACGACTAGACAGAATTACGACGAATGATTAATAAAATACATTGTAGAAAGCGAATAAAAAACTTGGTTGATTTCAAATCCACATGGCATTATTTGTTTGTAAACAAGGTTTCCATGGAGACATAAAACAAGATAACTTGTACAATGTTCACCGCCTATTACATTCGACCTTTTATCGCCAGTCAGAATTGTTCGAGGTTATAGGTTTAATGAAACCCGCCGAAAATTCCAGCCATGATGCCGCCTTGAAGTTAAGTGCCCCACAGAGAAATCGTTTGCCAATAATTGAAAAATTTAACGGTAAAATGGCCCCGGCGAGAAAAGAGCAAATATATTTGATGGAAAGCTGCGTCCGACAAAGAAAATTGAATTGTAGTATAGGAAATTCTGAGCTTTGGGTTCAAATGATTCTTTGTTTCAGCACTTTAGACGGTGTTTATGTAACGTTAATATCTCGGTTATTGAGTTCTTTAGACTATATTCATTTGTGCCATTGTGGCGGGAAAAAATGAAATAAATAAATCAACTTGAGCGGGTCACTTATGATGTTATATTTGTCTTCGTATTTGAATTTTTTTTTTTTAAATTGCTCTTGCCTCGTATCAAAAAAAGATACACCTAATTCAAAAAACGTTGTCGGGGAGAACGGCGAACGTCAATTGTCGAACAGTGAATGTACGACCGAAAGAAGCCATAGATTTTGATAAATGATGGGAAATAAAAGCTGTTTTATACTGTAAGATAGTCAGTGATAAATATTGGCTCGATTTTGTAAGTCAAGAAGCGTAACTATATATTTTTCGGTCGTGCAATCTCCGCGCTGGACAATCGCCGTTCGCCATTCTCCCCGACAACGTTTTTTGAAATAGGTGTATACGCCAATTAAATTTTGAAAAATTTCCAAATTTCGGTAGCTTTGATAGCAAAAGAAGAAGTTTTTTTAATATTCAAAGTCGATGATTCAAGATTTAAAAATATAATTAAATAAAATTACAAGCCATTGAAAAGAAAACGTCCAGTTTAAACATGGAGAGATTAACTCTTACAACTTACTTCCTTCACAGCTGATTAGAATAATCCACAATTTATCTTATTTTGCCGTTAGATTTTAGGTTGAAAATTGTAATTAACTATTTGAAAAGTGATAATGACCCAAGCGATTCCTGGAAGCCTTGAGAGTTGACAACAAAAAGCCGTGAAAAGACGCTACTATTAATCCCTAGACAACATTTTATATTTAAATAAAGATATGAAGAAAAAAGAAAAAAAATCCAGAAATCCTTTGTATCGAAATCATTAGCATAAAATATTACCTCGGCTGACGATTTGCGCTATAAAATGCACAGAATAATTTGGAAAAAAAATTTTAAATAAAAAAAATATGATTATAATACGTGAATGATTATTCCAGATGGAATGGGCAGCTCACTTTCAGTCCGATAAAGTCGATAAAGATACCATTTTTCTAATCGAAAATTAACATCGAGTAGGTAGTGTTTGTTTTGAAGACGGATTTTTTTTTCTGGAAAGGAACAGCAGTGGGGGTTCAATTTTGATCGTTTGAGCGATAGATTGACATATATGTAAATGAAAGATGAGGTTTCAATCGTTCTTCGTCGGTATACGTAACGTTAGATATCAGTATATGTACACACACACTTACCTTGTCTTTATCTGTTACAACTGCTCCCAGTTCTAATAATTTTTCCACAATGTTATGCTTGTTGTCCCTCGATGCGAGCATCAAAGGCGTGAGGCCATTGTCCTGGAAAAAAAAGAAAAAAATATTGAGAAAGGATTCAAGATTTGACTTCTGACTGCAAACAACTCTTCTATCATAAGCCACAGGATATACAATTAAACGCGCAAATGGAAAAAAAAAGATAACGAAGAAGCAGTAGGCGACATAAATCTGCCAAAATTTAAAACAACTGATTTCTACCTTTTATTTTTCTAGTTTATCGTTTCATTTGTTGCGGGGGAAGACAGGAGAGAAAAAAACATATTTTTTTAAAGTTAAGTTTTTCAAATAAAGCATTTCTGCTGAGTTTGCAGAGCAAACAGCTGATCATCTTCATCTTTTACCATTCAATTCTTGACTTTGCATTTTGAATAAGGCGTAATATAGGAAATAGAAGCCGAGTGAATAACAATAAATATCAGATAATGTTCGGAAATAATTTATACACACTCCACGGTGTACTTGGAGTTTTCGACTCATGAGTTCACTACGTTGAAGGACCGAGTAATCGAAATCAAGAGAGCAAGCAAAGACGAAGGCTTAACCATATCTAAATGGATTCTTAATATAATCCTCTAAAGCCAGTTGTAATTATTACAAATTATAGAAATAAAAACTTCTATTTTTTAAGATTATAAATTTTCTGCAGTTTGATCCGCATGGTTTTAGTTACTTTATGTTTTAACTGATGTATATAATGAAAAGTTCTTCAATACAGAATGGCTTAGCGAAATTCAAGCAAGCTATTTGGCAGAAGTATTAAGAAATTTAGTATAAATGTCCTCCGTTAACAATATTGTATAACATTCCCGGAAAAATTTGCCACAAAAAAAATGGCACCTTGTGTACGAAGTATATAACTATCTAAGATAAGTTTGATTCAAGTCGAGAAATTTACTGTACTGTGAAATATTTTTTACGGTAACGAACAAGCTTCCCTTCTATATTATATTGTGTATAATGACCGTGGACCGTTCACAGGTGTATTGCGATTCTCCTTAGCGTGACGAAAACACATCGAATAGGAAGGAAAAACTATAGAACTAAAATGAAATACACTGCTCAAATTTGTTAAAACTAAAAAAGTTAGTGTTTGGAAGTTAAACTAAGCATAGTTACAAAGACGTGAAGAAAAAAAAAATTGATGAAGATTTGCCAGCGAAAATCTTAAAAATACACTTAGTCAATCACCAAAGCAACGTAGATCAAGTGGTTTAAGTCTGAAAAAGATTATAATTCTTCTAATAAATGAACTACAATTTGAAGTATTACTTCAATTTCAGACGACGCCAAGTCCAGGTTGTTTTTTTCAAGAAGGTTCAGATGTTGTTCCACGGATGGCCATTCCTTTTTGGCAGCAAGCGTCATTACTCGGCTCAAAAGCTCGATTTTTAGAATGGCCGGCGAGAGGTCCTTTTGGTCGAGCATAGCGCGGGAACTTCGACGTGCGCCTGCTTCGGATCCTGTTGGGCTGAACGGTTGAACGGAAAGCCGACGACTTCCAGAGAAAGTCCCGCTGCCATTATTATTCGAAGAAGACGAAGAAAGATTGTTTTCCATTATTGAGCTCTAAATACCATCCCTTTCGTATCGTGTTTTCGTTCTCTGTTTACTCGCATCATGGAAATAGTTCCAAGGTATTCCAGTGGGAGAGTGGACTTGACCCTCTAGCTCACAGCGACAAGAATATTAAATACTCAATCAAGTTTGTCAGTACGCTGTTTGCGCATGCGCAGCTCCAAGGCCTTCATGTATGTCGAAGACTAGGCGACAATGTATTTCGGGAAAAGGATGTAGATGTATAAATCTGACGACTAAACGGCTTAATAAGCGCTTTTTAAATACCGAAACCTGGACAACAGGGCGCATTGATGCCATGGAAAGAGAATAAATGCTAAGTAAACACGACAATGCTTGTCAAGCTTCCTGAGAGTTCGAGGAAGACGAGCGGGACTCGTTAGAGTTATTCAGTCAAGTGACGAAGAGGAAATAAATGACGCAAATTAACAAAAAGAAGTTATTACTAAACACATAATCGATGACATGAGAGGAGAAGAAGCTCTACTGAACTGACAACCTTTCACAATAAACGAACCAAGAAATATATATATATATTTGATGATGAGAACCAGTTCTTTCAAATTCGCGACAAAAGTCCTCGCTGAAATCAAAGTTGCGCAACCGTAGCAAACGCCTTTTTTAGTCGAAATAATTTTGCTGTCCAAAGCTAACCTTAGAACTATCAACTCTTCGTAGAGACATAAAATTGATACGATGCTTGTCAAAACACCGTCGATCTGTTTGTCAAACGAGACATTTTGCGATTAGAATACATTTTGCCATAGCTTGACATCTGTTACGTTTCTCTACCATTTATTAAACGGAGGATTTAAGGGTTCTTAATGAGCTGAGGCCCAGCTATATTAAACATTAATGAGTGCATTTATAATCTGTTATTTTCTCTTGGACGTCTCAAACTGCCAACAGCCCGGCATTCAACAAAACAAGACATTTTATTTGCAAAGATAATTTTTCCTAACATGGTTTAATTTAGAATTGATCAAAAAGCCTATTCCGAGTTTGCAAATATATAAGATTATATAATGTATAATGTGAGTATAATCCATGTTCTACATGAAAAATAATGACCATTGTCGTATTATAATAAATATCGACTGACTTTTCTCCGTGGTTATATTTCTTCTTTTTTCGCAATAGGAAACGCATCCTCCAACCAAAAACAAAAGCGAAATCTTCAGTTAATTGTTGGCCAATTTTATGCCCTCTTAGACCCAGCTTCACTTCCCGCTACACAAGATTTATGGAGCAAGATCTATTGTTGATGCAACAAAAGGAATCGTATTTTTAAGTAGGGGGTCATTTTTGAAGGTATTAATATGGAGTTCTATGGCGGATATATTTTGTAACCTGGTCAATATCAAGCGAGATCAGGAACACTGAACAGTAAGAAGCATTGCTAAGATCAGAGAATGTTCGCGTGCAACGAAAAACGACACGCGAATGGTGCTGTGGATATCTAGGACAGATGAACCCATGGGATATTGTGGTTATAATTAGTTATATAAGTTGCCCGTAGCATGTTCTGGAAGTATTCTCGTGATAAAGTTTATAAATCTATTGAAGAAGGAATAACAAATTTGGTGTCCCCCTGAGGCGGCGTGCACTGACAATTTATAACTCACCGAAGAGACGGCAGCTCTACATTACAATACAATACGTTTATTAGTAATTTACTCTATGGGTTTTCGAAATTAGTACTTATTTACAATTCAAGATAGATTATACAATTAGAAAAAAAGAAAATAAAAGAAAAAAGATGAATCCATTCTTATGGTTTTATAACATAATATATATATACACCTAGTTGCAAGAAAGTTGTCATAGGAAGAAAGAACATTAGTAATTTACTGAGAAAGGAATATATTAAAAGGCAAAAGAAAATCACTAAAGCTGAACCCTTTCTTTTGTTTTTTAATTTTATTCCTTTCTCACTAAATTACAAAAGTTCTTTCTTCCTATGACAACCTTCTTGCAACTGGGTGTATATATATATAAAGCATTTTAAATGTATTACAGATTATATCGACAATAACACCTTACCCATCGGAAAAAGTTACTAAAAAAAAAGCGAAAGAAAGATCGCAAGAAAGAAAAAAATATAATCGCAAAGTATGGTTAATATTTATTTCATCCAGCCGGCTTCTGCACATATTTTTCTTTCAATGTATAATTTCAACAGTTAGACAAGCAAAAGTAGCCCTTCAAAGCATCGATACCAACCCTTGAAGATCGTAGAATCGATGAATAGCTCATAATAAATCATTATACGGTCCTTTAGTCATTCTCAGTCGACACTGAGAGATCAACTATTGACTTAGTGGAAAAATTGTAGCTTTTGTATTTGTGCACATGTCTTTGGACAGCTGCTTAAAAAAGCAAACGTTTCCATGGCAATGTAGAATTACTTCTCTTTTGCTTGCCTCATAGTGTTAATGGGGTTTGAAGCAGTTTGCGTCAATAGTTGATCACCGAGAAATTTACCGTTAACATATTGAAGATTGTGTTGGCTATTACGTTATATCCTTGAAATGAGATCACATAGTAGTCATTACTGCGTTTGATTTACGAAAAGAGGCTGGTAACTAGGAAACTGCAAGTTCATGTTCAATGACTAACAAAACGTATTAGAACATAGAAATGACGGAGTTAAAAAAATGAAAGGAAGGAAGTGAAGAAGAAGGAGAGAAAGAAAGAAAGCAAGAGAAAAAGATGGGAAGAGAGAAAGAAAGAAGAAAGGAAGGAAGGAAGGAAGAAAGAAAGGCGTCACGACGGCAGCCATATGGGCTTGCAGGAACAATACAACACAGTTTGCATGAGAAAAAAATCCAATAACTGTAATTACAACTGAACTCACAATGAAATATTCTTTAGTTTTGAGAATCATACAAGTGAGGCTATCGGCTCGATACAATACTAAATGACTGCACAACAAGTCCTGGTAGGCGTTTTACTTAGATAATACATCATTCTCCCATCCTTTCAACCAGCCACAACGACGCCAGTTAATTTTTGTTGCAGTCACGTGTCATACCTATCTCCGTCAGAATGGATCTCAGTTTCAACACTACCATCGTGTGTATCCGACAGAAACTTCCCAGAAAAAAATAATTAATTCCGAATAGAAGTTTTAAAAAAATCATTCGAAATTGGCATTCTTCAAAGGCAATTAATTGAATACTTTGTCGAATGATATATTGTAAATATTATGAGAGAGATTTTATCCACTTTTTGGTAAAGCATTTGGCGACAAAAAAGCTACTGAGCTAAAACACCAGACCTCTTAACATTGAGTACATGATTCTCTGGACAATCTCCTTCCGGATGATCGGTATTGGGAAGAAAACACGCAATTACAGTGAATAAACTTTTTAAGAATTCAAAATTGAACAAATGAAAAAAAAAAAAAATGCCCATTCATACTACTTCCAATTATAGAGAGTTTTCAACTAGTTTGGCCGAGTTTTGTTTGGCGAGTCAAATAATCCCAGACAAATATACATACATACAGAAATGATGATTAAAATATAACTGAAAATAACAACGAAATGTAATCAAGTTAGGGAAGAACTGATGAGCATTCTCGTTATTATGGCAACATCGTCACGAAACTCGAATGAAAACAGTCTTGAATCAGACTGAGTAAATGTAAAATAACCGGGCTTTAAATAGCTCCAATCACGCCCTAGATTGACCTTCCTCCGTACTAAGGATGACGAAATATCTATTCATAATAAGTTCTGTTTGAGGATTCGATATATATAGATCTATGGGTCATCATAGTCTCCCACGATTACGTACTGTGTCAAGGAGATCGATGTTTTGACGGGCGGGTGGGTTTCGGTAAAATGCACCGGGTAAAACATCATGATACCAGTTAATAGATGTAGGTGTGATGGGTGATGCCTGGCTTTAGACCGATCCTAGCTATCTTTAATGACCACCCAATGGAATACAGAATGTCCGAGAAACAAACTCGAATTCATAATAATTTTTAGTTCCTATCGATTGTTTTCTAAGTATTCTTTTAGAATGCATTTATTCTAGCTAGACATAAACATGTTTTTAGTGATCAGTGTCTGTTCCACGCTGTATATCGATAATCCATTTTAGCTTGTCCGACGTAGCAACAGTAACTACGGAGGGAGAACAATAAATGCAGGATCGCTCTATTGTTTTCAGTGTTGACAGAGATGTTTGTGTTAAGGTGTTTGTTGTAGAATGTGATGGAATGTCCGAATCTCGGTGTTTCTCAATGAATCGAAGGGAGCTTATATATATCGGAACAAATATACATGAATGATATAATAGGATATGACTTAATTCTTACAGGAAAACACCGAGCTGACTAAACAATGATAATACCATGAATGTTATTCCAACTTTGAAGACCAAAACATATAAACCAAACAACCCAATAGACAAAACAAAAACAATGAAAGAAAGAATGAACAAGCAAACAAATAACTGAACGAACAAACAAACAAACAAGCAAACAAACAAACAAACAAGCAAACAAACAAACAAACAAACAAACAAACAAACAAAAGCAAACAAACAAAAGCAAACAAACAAGCAAACAAGCAAACAAACAATAACAAACAAACAAACAAACAAACAAACAAACAAACAAACAAACAAACAAACAAAAGCAAACAAACAAAAGCAAACAAACAAGCAAACAAGAAAACAAACAATAACAAACAAACAAGTAAACAAGAAAACAAACAAAAGCAAACAAACAAACAAACAAACAAAAGCAAACAAACAAACAAGTAAACAAACAAACAAACAACTAACAGACCAATGAAATACTGATAAACAACGGACTGGAAGACAGACAGGCAGACGGCAGAGCAAGATTATACACAGAGAGCCACCGAAAGACGTCTGACGATTCTTTTTTGAACGGCATCTTCTCTAAGATGTGATTTTCAAAAGTTTTTTGCTTGTATCTTTAAAGAATAAAGCAAGACACAAGAGAATAACATGTGGTCTGAAGGAAAAGTAAAATGGACAAATAACATCAAATGGTAAGTCAAAAGTAAGTAATCTGACTTATAAATCGTCTAAGTAATGTATTATACTAATTCTCAAATTCAATTATTGTAATAATGTTCTTGAGAAAGCGGGTTATCAAACCGTAATAAAGCACCGTAATGTACATTAGTAATGATTATCAACACTCGATATACTTTTCACCCCGAGAAAGGCAAAACTAATTTACACTATCAGTACTGAATAATGTCACACGAAAAATTAAGCAGAAAACAGAGAAAATATATTTTGTGAGTACGGTCCAGCGTCGTCGTGGGACAGCTAACTAAGTGTTTAGCCTTGAGGCCTTTTTTGACCCATTACTGATAAACGTGTACAACCGAATTACTATAATCGATATCAGTAACATGCACGGAGATGGAGCTAGGGTAATTCATTGGTATAAACGAAACTGTTATGGTCAATAAATATAAGAAAAGATAGTTCGACAGTGGTGATGGACTGAATTGCTTACCAGATATCCCGGTATATTGCCTTGAAGTCGTTTGAAACCTTTGTCATTAAGCGCGAGAAACCAAAATGGCTTGTACATATTAGGATTCAGTGCACTAAACTTCACTAGATTAACCAATAAATCTTTCTACCGAAACCATTTGGCATCTCATCTCACATCAGACCAATCCATAACTACGACCTTGTATTTTCAAGGCATTTTGGATAGCGTAGATTTTAACTGTTAGCGATGAACACGACATTCTCGCGGTGCTTTCTCCTTATGGATTTAGCTGTGTTTTGGAATGCCAAATGAATGAAAGGATAGCGTGTCCGGATGCCTCATTGAACAGATTGAGTTTCATGTATGAGGTCTCGAACTAGCCACTCTGATTGGCTAAGAGAAAGCACTACACTTATCTTTAATGCTAAAGGGTCATAGGGATTCAACGACGACTTGATATTTCTCTTGACTTTGTCGTGGGTCTAATAGCGGCTCAGTGACAGAATGAGGCATTGGTTTAACCTGACATGCTCTGATAAAGCTATGAATATTGCTCATATTAACACGCCTAATAGAAGAATTCATATAATAAGGGATAGTCCAGACCCTAGAGCCTACTGATCCTTGATGTTGATATATCGAATAACCCGTTGTTATGAGAGCTGTAGGTGTCGGTATATCTGAGCCAATTGGGTCGCGCTGTTATCGTACAATTTGATAGACGGGTAACGGTGTATGGTGTTAAGGACGGACGGACAGACAAAGTCAAAGGACTTTTTAGAAGCAAAAATTCATAATATTTTCAAAAATCGTCGCAGAAATTGCAACAAAAAAAATTACGCAAAAACTGATTGCCTGCTCCTAAGTAGAAATTTATGTACTTTCAATTATGCAATTATTCAATTACATCTTTGCACATGACGTCATAGTAGCGCGAAGCATGCTGGAACAATAGCCCACATGCGAGATATGCTACGCTTCTCATGCACAAAGATTTCACTACGAGGCTCCGTGCGAAATTAAATTTTCTTCTGTCATGAATCACTGAGCATTATGCACGAAGCCTCACATTGAAACCTTTGTGTATGACAAGCGAAGCGTATCTCGGAAGTGGGCTTAGCTTTAGACCAAAGATTTTTTGATGAATTCTTTTGTTATATCTTGCATAATGCCAGCCATGGCTTTTTTACTCCCATTAGCCGAATGATTGCAAATGCAGTTTTTGTGTGGCAATAACATTACTTATTACAGTTAAATGGAAAAAAGTCAGGTCACGTGTATGACAAAATACTGCAGGCAACCTAAATCTGGCAACTATTAAATTATCTTAAAATATACATAATTTTTGTGAATTTCTATGACTGTAAATATATGATTTCTGTTGTGGTCGATATAGAAAGAAATTATGTATAATTTTAATATATACGTGGAAAAAGTGCTGAAAAAAAATCAACGATGAAGAAGACAGTTTTATTTATTTTAGTGAGTACTGAGATGGGTAAACAAAAAACGTATTCGCAAACAAGATAATAAGCTATTTTGAATTTAGAGTTTTTAAAAATGTCAATCAAGCCATTTAAGTGTTGATTAATTAGTTAACACATTGGTGTTGTTGCAGCAGTTTTAGCACATGGGGTGATACTTCTTAATAGACGGAATTATACGCAATCTTGTTCAGTACGACGAATAGATACAAATTTCTCATTTCTCAGTGCTACAGAGTTCTCAGATTAGCCAGTTTTCTAAGGATATGTCCATTCAAAAAACGTATTCCACTAATCGAAAAAGAAAAAAAAATTTCAGCACGTTTTTTTGAGGATGTCAAGGTCACGGAACAAAAATATTGATTTCTTTCCCTCTAAATAATTAAGAATACTCAAAATATTTTTATGTTTTTATATTTTCTGCCGAATCTCTAGTTTTATTTTTTAACAGAACGTTTTGAATAAAATAATATTATGATCTGATTGGAAAATTTATTAAACTATAAACTTAAAATTTTCGACTGTGTTAGCACAGAATCACCAGAATCGTGATTATACCCAGCTCTGTGGTCTTTAGCAACAGAAGTTACGGCAACTGAACCATTCAATATCTGATTGTGATACCGCGGTCTTTTTCGAGGAGTTTAATATTGGACTCGAGCGAATATAAAAATAGATTAATCAGTAATTTTTAAATCTATAAAAAATCCTTCGTTACCTCAACAGTTGCTTGGAGATAATCAGTCTGGCTCCATTCTCGATTGTATAAACTCGAGGTTTTTTGTCTAGAGAAGACCCTAGCTCGACCAGAATCCATAACTAGATCGAATAAACATCAACTCTTTGTATGTACATCCTCATCGTATAGCTAAGGTAATGTAAGTCGATGATTTAATGGAGAGATGTAGGAAGCTTCCGGCGCCATATTGGATTAGTTCATGACATGACGAGGATTGGAATGCTAAAAACTTGGAAAGTGATACTTTTACCATTTGAAATGACAACCACTTGTTTCCTGTTGTTTTACATAACAAACGTGTATTAATTTATACTAGGAAACTCTGCAAGAGTGAGCTGAGTGAAGCTGAAAACAACAGTCAATAATCACTTCAATATAATGTTTGCTGTTTTCTGTTTGGCTAATTAATTAAGGTATTTGTTTCTATGGCAACTCTGTGTCACATGATGCTTTTTCGCAAATGTCCCATTTTCCTTTTAAAAGTGTAACAACGGAAGATTGGACGAGTGCTAACTAACTGAGTCTTCCGGGGTATGGCTGTATTATTGAAGCCTCAAGGTACAAAATGGCAGACAGACAGAAAGACAAAGGGACGACGGACGGACAGACAGACAGCTAGAGAAACGGATAAACAGGCAAAATACATATATATTATTAGATGTTTTCCGTGTAGTGAGTTATTTATTATACGACGAAATTTTCTTCGAGACTTTATTACAAATAAATATAGAAGAGTGAATGTTTTTTTGGAAAAAAAAAGAATCTTCAGGAAGCCCATGTAGTGCCCACAAAAGGTGTATACGGCTGGATATTTGCACACTACTGTGACCATAGAGTCGTTTTCGTATGAGTGGGAAACTTACGATCACGGTTTACGGTACGACTACGGCCACGATACGGATTTGACGTGTTCATCCAATCAGGAATCGAACTTACGGCAACAAGGATTGCGCGATACGGAAAAAGTACCGTATTCATCCGTATTCATCCAATCAGGAATCGAACTTACGATACGGTCAAAGTAAGATACGGCAAGTCGGCCTAGTTCATCCGATCAGAGGTCATACTTACGATACGGCGCGACCTACGAAGAATTGTTTTAGCGACGCATCATCCAGTCACAGAGAAGAGGTAAACATTAACAACAAATCAGAATCGAGAATTACGATACGGTTACGATACGGCTGCAACATGGACAAAAAGTATCGTAGCTAAAGCAGATCAACAATGACAGACACAGAAATTACATATCTAGAAGAGACACAAAAACGGTTACTCAAAGATGGACAAAATGATCAACCTTCCTGAACAAAGGTAAATTCACTGGGCTTCCTGTGGTAAAATTGTAATAACCGTAAAATCATAAAAATTCCAAGAAATATAAAATAACTGAAAATAATGTAATTGTTCCCAGTAATAAAACCCGGTCAGTCCTCTTTTTGCCAAGGATATCGAATTGAGTTTTACTGCAGACATCGAACTTAATCATGGATGCATTTAGCACTGAGAGTCCGTCCATTGTCGATCCTACTGATGCGGAGTATGAGATGCTTTTCTGAGTGTGCTTTCTGTGCGTCTTAAGATTAATCATTTCAACGGCAGAAAAAAGAAAAGCCTGGCCTGATGGCCCGCTCAAAGACAGCTAGGAAATAACGAACAATTACTACTTAGATCGAGACCCACAGATGATGGGATGTCAAGCCCCTCCCTCTGTTAAATAATACCGAGGTTCGTCCAGCATTATCCTAGTCATAGTCATGCACAGAGTTGCGTATATCCGCTAATACCTACAATTTTTAACTGTTTCCGATCGCCATCCTTTTAAATTAAGCCGATATATAGTGCCTTCCTTTTGATATAAGAATACACACCTTAATGAATTAAATGAAAAATCGGTTCAATATCACCAACCGACAATATCACCAGCATGCATCAGTTTCATTCAGAGATTTTGTCCAAACTGATGAAATTCAGAATCAAAACCTGCGCTTTCAAATTCGCTGTTACAACAACAAAGTGTACATCGTATAATTTACTTAAATTTGCTCTCAACGGTATAACGAGTCGCAAAGATGGCTTACCCAAGAGCCGATTCCGCGTTGGTGTTTGAACGAACCATACTCTACCAGTGAGTCCGAAGTCCTTCTTCTCTGGTTCTGACGACCTTTTCTTTCAACCATTGTCCTATCGAATCGCTGGAGACAATATCTTTGGTAACTTCTATTCGTATCGAATGAACGCTTCGAACCGGTCATCATAACGTCAAACAAATCGTCCATTTTCACTATAAACCCAACGTATTCTTCTGTATTTTTTTTATCAAGTCATCCTATAGACTAAATAACCTACTAAAGCCCTGAGCCATTCTCTAGCTTTACATCTGAATCACTTAGTGTCCATTTTCGCCGTACGAAGTTGTCTTATTTCCTTTAAGTAGATTATACTATGGCAAAAAGGGGTGTTTTTTGGCTGATTCGCTCGAGGCAATGATTTTCCTTGCGCGCGCTGCCCTTATAAACAACTTGAGTGTTGAAAATTGCGAGGGTTTGTAATGAACTGAAGCTCGTTTATGCCTGTCAGCTATTTCTAGTTGCCGTTATTTATTTCTCTATTGAGCACATCCAGAAAAATTACATGCAACTCTTCAGTCTTTTGAACTATTTGAACAATTTTAGCAATTTAACTTGAATCATTATCGTATTTTCTAGCTTTTGGAGGAGCGGTAACTTATTCTAATTTATAGATTTCCTACAAAATTCCTTAAGAAGATGATTAGGGCGAGATTTTTATTTGCAAACTGGCAAATTAAATCATATGATCATGCATGATATTTCAAAAACATTGATTTATGTCTCGATAGACGTTAGACATGCTGTGAAATCGTACACTTGAAAAGCACTTATCACATAGTGATGTTAATCAAAGAATTCTAGCACTCAAATGGCGAAAAATAGAAAACGAAATAGTGGGAGTCAGTGAATAAATGCTGCATGTTTCATCATGAAAATTTCTACTAATTCTGGTTTTTCTAATGTATAAAAGCGAGTAGATGAAATCCCCTTCATCAGACCTATGGAATAAGGACGAATTTCTGAAACTTTCAACAAGACATTGAAAAGCATTTGCTAGAGAAAAACGAGGCAATAACATTAAAAATGGTAATGTGAATGTAAATACATGTAAAATGATCAAAAGGATGTGACGGCTTCAAGAAACTCCTCCAAAAAGTCGATATCAGGAGGTATACGTGCTCTAATACTTAGCGAGAAATACTAATTGAGAAGGGAATTTCAAAACGTCACTGATTTTTCCCATGGTTAACCGTTAAAACGTGGGTGAATAAAAAACATAAAATATGTCCTAGAACAGTTGACAGTAACTTAGTAGCAATAACATACTACTTCCGAGAGCGAGTTGACTGAAACCACGCAATCACTTAAGTGCATGGCAGAAAAAAATTATTACAAATAATTTGAGGCATCACAATGTTTTATATAGTGTTTCTGTCTCTCTCTGACAATTTGCCGCTTCTCCCTCATACTTATTTTCTTAGCTTTCTCTCTCTCTCCTTATCATTCCTAAAATTGTCCTTTTTCTAGTGGTTAAGGCCGCACGCCTACTTTTGTAAGTACTGCGCACTTCAGTACTTTGCAAAGCTTTTGGCTGAACGAGTGTGCGGGGGAGGGGTTGGGCACTTGTCGCACGGAAACTGGGAAGTCGCTCCATTAATTTTCAGATCGTAGGCAAAAAAAGAAAAGAGAAATAAAAAAAACAAAAAAACCTAACCAACCAACAAACAACACAAATCTGATGGGAAAAAAAGTAAAAAAAAACCTCGAATACGTTGGGATTTGAACACACATCTTCAGGGAGAATCCCTAATTAATTCCAAAAATAATCGATTCCAAACTGTGCCATACCCCCGAGACATCCGCAGAGCTGAGGCGTCGTATGGACTTCGGACCTGACGGCG
>OCZR010099621.1:0-12724 GCA_900234385.1 Anemonia viridis | reverse complement strand
GATTTTGGTCCATACTGTAAGTTACAGACTGCAAACCGACCAATCATAACGCGTGAAATTCCCTTGCCATATTATAAGACGCCTTATGCTTATGTTTATGCTTCCATCGATAGTAAAATCCACTAAGTAGTCTAGTAAATCATTAGACTGGATAACATAATTTTAGAAACTTTCAGTCAATACCAAGATGGGTGGAGGTCTAAACGATGGTCCGAAGTAGGGACTTAATTTTATTGGTTTTATACGTGCATTGGATGACACCGTTATTTTGATAAGTTACCAATTAAGTTACAGTTATAGATATATTTTGGCTGTACCGTTGTGTATAAGTTAAGGGAATAAACAATGATTTTTTGATATCCATAGATATCCATCAGTAAGGATCAGAAACTTGTAAGCCGGTCAGTTGTAAGCTGGACTTAGATAAGAGCGCTCATATAATTGAAAAATATTTCATTCTGGAAAATTTTTCTTTCCTTTCTTGTAAATCCTAGGTTTTTATTGTCGTTTCGTTTGTTTATTCGTTTTTCTCAGTTTTTCTTTTCTTCTTTTCTTCTTTTATTTCTTTCTTCTGTTCATTCTTTCTTTCTTTCCTCTGTTTTTTTTTTTCTTTTCTACCTACCTTCCTTCTTACCCTTTTGTTTTTCTTTCGCTTGTTCTTTCGTGCGCGTTCAGCTAACAGCCGAGTTCCTTCCTTCCTTCTTCGTCAACCGGAAGTGTTAATAAATTTACTTTGGTTTTTGGCGCCTTCAAATTCTGCCTTGCATGTGGATGATTGGACTTTACGTACAACGTTTTGAATGAAATCTTCAATGAAAAGAAACGCAGAGTGAAGTTATTTTCACTTCCGGTTGACTTAAGGTCCCCAATATTACTCCAGCCTGCAACGTGGGTATCGCGCGCGTTAGCAAAAGAAAAAAAAAACAAAATCAGCTGAGCATGAAATCAAATCAAGACCCTGATTACAAATATTCATTACTAACATCGGAACAAATAAACGTTCTAAGTACTCTTTTATGCAACGATAGCCTAGAATATTCTAGACTACGAACACACCAGAGACACCCGAATTTCGCAAACTTTTTCCTCTGCAACGCTGATTCACGCCATTGAAGTTATTAAGCCCAATTAAACTAATTAAATGTAATTTTGATCTTGAAAAATACAAAATTAAACTCTTCAGATTAATCACCTATTAATTCTAATTATGTAGACCCTACATGACTATTTTGACAACAGTTCAAGTATATACAATACTGCGTATAGATATCAGGACTCAGTTACTTAAGTGACTGGCTCAATGACACGATTTGGGTCATTATTTCGTGTCCCATAAACGACACCGATTAACACAGTTAAATGAACAGAAAGAAATGTGTTAGTAATGTCCTAAAATTCTTCAAAATTTTATCGAAATTAGAATGGTCTGGGTTTTCTTATTTCAAGATTCCGGTCAATCTTTTCGTTAATTTCCCATTTGTAAATGATACCCAAACTATTCCTTCACAAGATTGACTCCGACGAAGGACTAACGTCCGAAACGTCAGTTACTCTTGATCTTACTACGGTGAAAAGATTATCTACCACGACACCTTTGTATTCCTTCACAAACACAGATAAACGTACGGCAACTAAGCCAATGTATTAGTAATGACCATAGATTAGCATCGATTGTGTTTCCTCCTATATCTTTTGTATTTCCTATACAAGCACACCAGAATCTTTTCAGTTGGTGTAGAGTTATAGACATGTACCAAAGTGTTTTGTCTACAATCCTGTTCCAGTTCATGCATATGCCTGACCATCAACTGTTAAGTAGCTTGAGTACGTAATACTTTAATAGGCAGGTCTCGACGGTAGAGTAAACCCGCTGTGATTAGTGTTTTCAATCAATAATGTAATGAAACTCAATAATAGCTATCGTATATTTTCGTACTGAGATAAGTAGATGGTGCATTGTGGTGCACTCCGAGAAAGGTTATACAGCTTTTGACATCAGACGCGTCCTTGCGCAACTGAAGAACGTTTGATTTCTCAGCCTAATGAGAAACAAGGTTAATGAGACACAATGATATCCATATTTACTATCAGTTTCAAAATGCCCATACATTTATATATATGGCCTGACGCGTCAGAGATTACTTGTTCAATGGGCAATAAGACCGTAAGCACCTTATACATAGACATGTTGAACGATTACATTGCAAAAAGAACTTCTGTCATGTACAACTTCAGAGATTGCCAGAGTAAGCTAGCCTGCGTTGCATCCGGGATTTTCTCTCAGATGCACGCAGGCTAGAGTAAGCCAGCACACCGGTAAACCTTGTACGAATATCACTACTTAGTTACAGTCATCTCATGGTCTCATTAGCCGTTAAAACTTCAATCACACTTTCCGGTTGTGTCTACTTTAATCGAAAAGCCGAAAAAAGTATCTTTTCCTGTGAAGCGTTTGCCAGAAAAAAAACACTTTATAATAATATAATAATCTCCATCTAGTACAAAAGAAAGCAAAAAAAACCTAATCCTAACCGCAATCCTCTACTTGGATCAATTTTTAATAAGCCCACTTTTTTTCAAATCTCACATAACCATAGTTCTGATAGTTTTATTGAGGCTATAGTGGTTGTTTTGACATTTAGCTCCGGCCGGTGGTACCGGAAAACAGGCACTGTTTTGCCGACAACCCGAACAATGAGTTTGTATTTTGACAGCGCGAAGTGGTCACGATATTGAGTTTATATTTCACTCCAGTAGTTATTAAACTAAATCAAAGCTAACCGATCAGTTGTTTAATAATCCAGAAACATCTATTGACCTATCTCTCGGGTCGGAGCTATTTAACAGCTGCTGTCCTTTTGCCTTTTCCCTATTGAACAAGTATATGTCTGTCGCATCGAGCCATATATATAAATGTATAGACATTCTGAAACTGATAGATAAAATCGAACTCTTTGGACAGAACCCTGGTGTGAAGTTATTCTTATAGTAAAGCATTTTTTGACTTCGAATTTGACATCATATTTAACATAAAATACCATTAAACCCCTTGAAAGAAGTGCAGATGATGAGGTGCTTGTTAGAGTTACAATTTAGGTCAGGTGTTGCAGTAGCTTCCTATCATGGATTGGAAGTTAAAAAACCCATAAAAACCTAATTGAAAGATGTAATGAAATTAATGTTAGGAAAAGAGACCAGTCAGTGCAAGTGTAAGACGCTGAAACTATATTCTAATGCTCTTTCTCATAAGGAACAGATCTGTAACATGTCATACCTAGACTTGCACTGATCTCTGGGTTCAATGCCCAGGTATTTGACTCTCTGCTTCCCATATCTCGGTTATCGCTTGACACATGTGAAAGTCAATTTATTATCAATGTACCATTGTTGTTAACAAACGAATTCTTTCACAAGACTTCTTTTCAGTATATCGAACGTCCCCCCACTTTACAATTTGCATGACAAAAGATGTTGGTGAATGCGTTAATACGGAAAAACCCACACTAAAAGACCCCTTACAAAGAACCCGTCTTATCGGCTATCCTACTTTCATTCTAGAAACCAGTCTTCCATAGAACAATCTCCGAATTGTTATAATGACTTATGATGATGAAAAGTGATTATCCTTGTCGACAATTACTACTGTAATCGTTGTTATACTATAATATTTACTAAGAAGGAGGGATGGGGTCCATTAATTTATGAGAAACACAGTGGACGCATTTGTATACTCAAAATCCAGGTTTGATAACATAAAGGGGCTCAAACAGAGCGATTCAGTACCCCGCTCATAGGGTGTTCCAGTGAAGTATTGTTTGCAAGTACTGTACCAACCACGGTCAGGCACGGCATGCCGACCTTCTACTTAAAAATTACCTCAATTACGCCAGGGTTTCTATAAAAATGACTTGTTAGAAGTTAACTGCTTTAAAAACCTGAAATTACAAAATCTTCGCTTAAGAGATGTTGATGGATTACTCTAATCAAAGTGCAATATAAAAACGTCCATCTATTGCAGTTGCAGATATGGATATCGAAATGGATATGTTTACACTAGGTTTTCAGATTGCTTGTTCAACAAAAGAGGTGCTTTACTAGTACAAACAAGACAAAACCCAGCGTTCTTTTGTTTGGTTAGCATCCATACACCCCATTAGGGTTATAATGAGTTGATGATCCGTAACAAGACTTAATATCACCACATCCATTAGCGAGATGAACAAAAGAAATATCTTTAGAAAAACAGCGTGTTTTTACAATTTTATCCGGATTTCGCAACGCCTTTTCAGACGAAAATCACGTAATTGCATCCTGGCATGTTCACTTTCCCAAAACACCTTCCGAAGGAAGTTTTTAAGGCACTGTGAGATCAAGGTCGGAAGTATATAAAATAAATATCCAACTGATTGTCATACTTCATAGTTAACGCTTTCGGTGTTTGAGGTCAAGGTAGACTGAGTCAGTCCTAATCCCCCAGAAGGTAATTATATGCGATTTCTTACTTAAAGACCATTTACCAATTAAGAATAAGATGTGTGAAAATCCAAGACAATAGGCGGGAGTTATCCTTATTGTGGACAGTAAGGCATAAGATTTATGTCTCATTCCCAAGCACTCCTGTGGTCGCGGCATGTTTCTTTACTAAAACTCAAGGGGACTCTTCTCTCCCATTAGGAAATCAAGATTTGTAAGGGAAAAAAAGATACCAAACTAAAGAGGAACTCTCGTGGAAAGGCTAATTAGGCCCTAATAGCACTATTACCTTATTAACATTAATCATCCACGTTTACAGTGAATAGGATGTCACTTACGACACTCATTAACTAAAACAGTCATGTTTACTCATATCACGTACACTGATCCAATTATTCAATGAGGTAATATAACTAAATATTTGGATACTGTTAAGTACAATAAACCGGCTTTGAAGGACACTGGAATGAAGATAAAAAGGATGACCACATTTTTGTTTATTGACCTGGTCTGAGAAACCACAGGCACTAATGGCCTCTGCGGTAGATGAACAATCAAAGTATTGTTCGTGGTGCCATTGTTTGTCATGCAAAAAAAATTGACAGTATATTATTCCTGAAAAAAAGTTATAAGTTATTTCTTTTTAAACTGAATCATTCCTGCACCGATGTTTGAAAATTTGTCTTATGAATTCTTACACAAATGTATGAATGTTTGACTTCCTATCTTTAAAGTGTTTTTCTTTTCTTTTTTTTTTTCTTGTCACCACATCTTGCCCATAATTCTAGAAGATTAACTATTAAATGAGTTTGAATCGGAAAAAAATAAGAATAAAACGGATTGATGAAATCTAATTTTTCCACCAAAATTATAGGACAAACAGAAGCTTTCGTGCATGCCATTCGTATCAACACTCGGGTAATTCTAAATCATTTTTAGTTTTAAAGTGAAGAAATTTCAGTATTTCTCGTAATAATTAGCTGAAACCACTTGCTCATGATCATTAGCACTAACAGATAACTATCTAGATAAGCATACAATGCATTTACCACCAATATATCTAAGAAGTTCCATGGGTAGAATACGTCGAGTGCAAGTTTAAATCATTCACTCATTTCAATTCTCATATTACCATCATTTCTACTTTTTAATACAACAGTATAGTTATAGAAATTCTCGCTCATAAGACAATCAAGAGATGTTCGGCTAAATCTTTCTGAGAAATAAAAGTGGCTTAAAAAATAAACGCTTACATTTTGTGGTGGTGTGAGTGCTCACCTCTCACTAATGCAACCCGGGTTCGAGTCCCGTGGGGCTTGGTGTCGCATGTGAGCAGAGTTATTTGTTGGTTCTTTCATGTGCTTCGAGGTTCTCCGGGTTCTCCAGTGTTTCCTCCCTCCGCAAAAATCAACTTCTAAATTCCAATCGGAATCCATAGGACGAAGAGTCACTCTGTAGAATACACTGCTAATTCCCATTTATTGGTATATTTGGGATTTTTTAGCCCTCAATACAGTGCACACTATTCAATCCAAACTCATTATTAACATTAAGAAGACTTTGTCTTTAGTTTTATCTAATGTGTAGATGGATTCAAAAAGAAGTAAAAGAGGAGGGAAGGTAGAGAGAAAGGAGGAAATTAAGAAAAAAGGAAGGAAGGAAGGAAGGAAAGAAAAAGGCAGGACGGAAAAACAAAAGCAGAAGAAGTAATTCAAATACAGAAACTAGAAGAAAAATATACTGAAATAAGAAGAAAAAAAACAGAAAGGGAAAAAGAAGTTGTAACGACAAAATTAAAAAGAACTAAAAGAAAAACGAAAGAACCAACACAAATGAACGGACAAATAGATAAAAAGATAAACGGACGAACGAATAAATGACAAGCTATCAACACAGACATATGCTATACACAAAAACCAAGCGTGGCCCATCTCCAAATTAAAGGCAATTTTGCTGCAGATGAAAAAGCTAATCATCTTCATAAACAATTTTATACGTTTATATTAACCACAATCCCGTCAACATGATCTATTATGGCTCAGAGTTAATACATCTAGCTAAGTCTTTGGGTGGTAAGTTGAGTAAATTAGACCGATGATACGACAGATGACTTGGCCCAAGGGTAATTATCCGATGATTCGATTGGCGTCAGAATGGTTTTTTTTTTCTGTTTGGAATAGAAAATTTTAAAATAAAACAAAAATAGAAGTAATTGTCAGGACAGAATATTTAAAAAACGAGACTAACACCTTCGTGGTATATTATTCATTTTTTTTCCATCCCTTTTTTTTTTTCTCCTTCTTGTCTTTCGATTTTGATTCACATATAACATAACTTTGTTCAACTCGACTTCGTTTAGTATCACGAACTCTCCAAGCTCAAAAATAACACAGAATGATAAAAATTGCAGCATTTTCACAATTATGGTTCACTTTTCCCAAGAACAAAAGATGGCGAAATAATTTCGTTTAATTTTTGGAAGATCTTCCCATAGAATATTCTCACCTAATTCATAAAGTGTTAAAATAGCGTCGAAGTACTATTATGAACAAGTTAAGAGGGAAGAAAATTGTAATCACAGGCAAAAACTACATCTATTCAGCGAAGGAGAGACCGGAGTGCAGATTTTTGATTAAAAATTTCTCGAAATAATTTTGCGGGTAAAAAAAAAATTAAAAAGTGTTGTTTTAACTTCAATGCTTCTTCAACTAAATGGCCTTGCATAGAGCTGACGGAATAAGTTTGTTAAACGTAATAAATCCATTCCATTCAAATTATATTTTTGAACATTTTTAAATGAAATTGGAAAAAAATGAACAGGTTGGCTTTTGCTTGTTTAACTTTGTTTAAATATGAGGTTTTTTATTCTTTCTCTTTAAAGAAGTTTCTGGTCAGACAATTTCATCCAAAACAACGATTAAAAAGAGTATAAAGATGACACAATTCGCACTGAAAATCGACAAAGAAAAGAAAAGGACAGACAAAAATTCAATCACTAGAGGCGATCTTTGCAAGCAGATGTCAATGTTTCGCTCGATTGATTTCCAAACTCGAACCCGAGACAGAATTCTGAAAAAGTTTATTTATCCATCGACAAGCAACCTTGATCAATTGTAAGGACTTCTTCTTTGTTGAGAACCATTCTTTGGAATCTTAGTCACAAAGAAGCTACGTAAATAAACCTTTGGAAAGACAATGGAAATGAGGGATGATTTGACTTGAGCTAGCTAGCCTTTGATGTGATTCCAATTGGACTCTCTACTTTTAGGCACCGATGAGTCTCCAAAATTTGACCCATGTTCTTGCCTGAGGCTTTGCTAAGATTCGCTTCGTATAACATCCCTTCGAATTCAACTTTACAATCTAGTAATTTTTAAAGAATTTTTTTTCGGAAGCGATGAAAAGACTGCCTTCCATCTTCGGCAAAATGTCCTTAAAATTGTTTTTCCTTGAGGGAAAAGAATCAGTGAATCAAAAGTCAAAGAAAATGCAAAGAAACTCAGTTCTGCCTGCAAGTTTTCGTAGACTATCCAAAACGCGATCCAAATGCAATTTACAATCCGAAATCTTTACCAACAAACCACTGCCAACATTTCAACAAATTTCACAAAATAATACACGATTATGACTTTCAATTGAAGCTTTATTAACTGTTTATATACATTAGCTAGGGTTTTTTCGTCTTTTATTTTCTCAACGAGAATAAAGTTGCCCTAAGCCGTACTAAAGTAGGCTATTTTCGAGTCGTTCGCCAGTATATTTTTGATGCTTTTTCTTTTGCGAGCAAGGTCAAAATAGGATTGCATGGAATTGAATAATAACTCGGTATATATACAGGAGTTTTTCTTACATCCGTTGATTATGAACAAATTTTCAACATTTACGAACATATTCTAGTATACCTTACAGAAATTGTTTATTAGCACCAGGATGTTGATATATAGTTCTCTCTATACAGTCTTTAAATATCTGATTTCATTTCATCCGGGCTCTCAGTCGACCAACTTGACTTTTAAACTTATTTTGATAATTCGCTAAGTTTATTTTTGATACGGTTAGATTTTGACTAAACGAAGCAGTGAGACAGATATGCATTCTTAGAACTCAGCTGCGTTAGCTTACTTAAGTATCCCACTACCCTTGGCAATGCTTTGATTTTCAGATCTTTAGGTTAGGTATAGAAATAAGCGGATTCAACTAAGCTCTGCAGATCTTTATGGCCACATCTCTCGAGAATACAAGATTTTAGTGCCCTTTTGTTTTGATAATATAGTAATATTCATATATATGTATATATGTATGATAGACTTGAGATTGCATACCTCTATATCATTCTTAAACACGTCTAAGTATTTAAAGTTTGTCTCTCTAAATAATCTTTCTTTAATTCATCATCGAAGGGTGAGCTAAAGTATCGGAGTTGTAACTTTTTATACTGGATGAAGGTATGTTCCAGGGATCAACTCTGTGAGGCGCATGTTGCTGTAGTGGTTTGGTGGTAACCATCGTTATGAGACTTGGATCTTTAGTTGAGTTGCTGACCGACCAAGTCGGAGAGGTGGACGGTTGTCCATCTGAAGTGTTCTCGTCTTTGATACCATTGGTCTGGTTTTCTTGTACAACTTTTAAGGTCTTCTTGAATTTGGATCTTCGATTCTGGAACCAGATTTTGACTTGAGTTTGAGTCAGTCCAAGATATGCGGCCAAGTCTGCTCTCTCAGGCAAAGCCAAGTACTGTGTCTTTTGAAATCTCTTGTTCAGTTCTCGCAGTTGAAAGCTGGAATAAATTGTCCGAGGTTTGCGAACTTTTTTGCCTTTGCCATTGAGTCTAGGCTCATCGCACTGGTTTTTATCTGTAATGTGAACAAATTAGATGTTATTTTAACATCAAAACAAATTTGTATCAATGATATTCACTTTACAAGCATTTGAACAAACCGGAAAGCACTGTTAATATGCATCTAAGTGATGCTAAGTCGTGCAAAACAACCGTAAAGCGCTAGGTTTTACCTGTCCGCACACGACTTGATTAATGTTCTATTAAGTGTTATATAAGGCGCATTAACTGCTAAAGGAGATAGTTTCACTTACAAAAACCTCACCCAAGGATCATCAGAAGTCCCGCGATTTCCCTTTTTACAACTACCTCATCATAATGACAAAAATTAGCAGATCATGAGAGAATTGTTTAGAACCACTTGTACTTTACCTTCATGAACAAGATCGTGGCTTCCTGGATATGGCTGCAGAGGTGGTGCTGATAAGTAAGGATGATGAGATAGTGGATGGTGGTTCAACATTGGCATTGGAAAACTGTTTCTCGTGTTACATGGCAGTCCATATTCAGGTGCAGCTGGCCCATGGTAATACCGAACGGAGTACGGATTGTAGTTTGCAGAAACAGGATTGTAGGAATTATATCCATGAGATACGGGCGTACTTGAGAGCTCCATGAATGCTGACTTATAGGCTGGGTTGTCAGAGTCGAAGCGGTCCTGAGAGCAGTTTTGGTTCATGTGTCAGAAGGCGATCGCAGAAGCTCTATTTGTAGACAAACCCCTCACAGATGTCAACGTCAATATGAGGGCTTTGACCAAGCAAGCTTGAGTGACTCGCAACAGCGGATCAATACCCCTGATCAACAAACATGAGCCACGCGTGGACCCTCTGAATATGCATGTTAGCAAAGTGGTCGCCTTGGACAATGGCGTATGCTAATCTAATTGGCTGTTATGATAATAAGCCACTAATTACATTGTGTTTTATCTTCTAATGACTTTTACACATAACAAAGCGGCTGCCAGAGTCAATGCCTTTATCAACCTTGTATAATTTTGTCTTTGTTCGATAAACAGTACATAGACGTTTGAGTGAAGGTTGATTTTGTTTGTTTTTATTTTCGGACTTGGTTTTGGCTGGGAATTTGCTCATATGAAGTCATAGTCTGGGGTTAGCCGTTTTTGCTCGCTGACTTGCAGGTTATGCAAGCAGAACATCTCAGAACCAGAAACTTGCTAAGAACACGGTCCCGTCCAAAGATCATTAACACATGCTTTATAATTGAACCTAAGTGGCTTTTTTTTATATCATTTTGAAAAAAATTACCGAACTTGGCCTTTTCTCCATAGAAGAAAAATAGTTTTCCTAGACCTTTCAATCCCTCCCTCGCGAGCAAATAATAGAAGATCCTTGAAAATAGTTAACGCAACACAACTTTTAAAGAAGGTTTTGTCTGAGCTCAAGCACAAAAACGTAGTGCAAAGTGATTACTATAGAAAGCGTAATACAATGAACTACTCTTTCTCGTTGTCTTTAGGTGAAATGATAACGTTTAGCCCTAGCTTTTAGACAACATTGTAAAGCATATTAAATTGGTCGTTACCACTTGTCTAAATAAGAATCACTACGGTCAATGCAAATGATACCCACTCGACACGAATCCCACGTGTTCGAGTAGGGCTCTATATAAATACATATATCTTATCGGCTGACAGCACATGATTCAAAATGTTTATACACCGTAGTTTGCTTAGAGGGTTCGTTGTACAACGGAGGGGTATAACTTTCCAGGTGTTTTCATGTCAAAAAAAGCGTTACCCACTTCAGTGAATGATTTCAGTTCAAAAACAAACAAGGTAAAGCAGACCTGATAGTTCACCAGCTTTACCAAAATTTGCCAATCCGAATGCCCTCTTATGGCTCGAAAATCAATTATTATCTCTAACTTTTGACCGCAAACGAAGATTTGAAGAAATTGACTCAAGAAGTGCTTGAAAATTATCGAAAATTGGGCGCTCAATTCAAAAGCTTGCACCCGAGGCGCTTTCCAATTTACTCTGAAATTGCCATATGTGAACTGGCTGATCGACATTTTCCCCCAACTAAACTTAATTTGTTTGGGAGATTTTCAAGTGAATTCATAGAAACGTTTGGTTGATGAAAATAGATTAAATTCGCCACGCGCGCCTGTCTTTTTTGTTTGTTTGCCATAGGAATCTTTTTTCCTTTGAATTTGACGTATTAACTGATAATTATCGGCAGATAAACGTCCCCCTGTCTCCATACGGTCTCAGCCGGTAGAAGTTTTACGCTAAAATATCAGATCATTGCCAGTGTAGTTTAACCACGTTTATATATAACTACAAACTACTAACTTTGGCGTTTATCGTTCAATCGAAGAAAAAATTCGTAACAGTTCTCGAGGGATAAAATGGCGCAATTTGCGATCCTCAATTGTTTATTGTAAAAAGGCTTTCTTCAAAACTGTTTATTTTTCTTTTTTATAGTTTGCCTTTGTTTTAATATTAAAGGGAACTCCGAATTTGCACTTTTTATGATGCCACAGCAGGGTGCCGGTAAAATCCACTTGAATTGATCCATAGCTTTGGAAAACTAGCAATCAGCTATAAGAAAATTCAAAAATGAATTAAAAAGGTATTTTTGCTCTTAGCTTTGGATTTTCAGCTATTTTAGGGTGCTGTAGGTAGAATTTGAATCGAAAGGAGAAGATTCCAGGCCCAAATTTTGCTTTTTATTCTGTCCTTTTGTGATAAACCATATTTGAAGTTCTTTTGAGGGCATATAGTCCTGCGGTGCTGCTCATACAATAACTCCTGCAGAGACAATTATCAAAGCGCAGCCTCGATAATGAAAAACCCAACGAACAGTGCAGTCTTGATCACTCTCACTTTGAGATCAAAAACAGTATGGAAGGAAGGATTATTAACAAAAAATAACTAGGTAAATTAAACATCTTGTCGATTTTTTTAGCGATCATGCGGATTCGATTAAGCTGCTTTCAAAACCAAAACTCTACCATGGGTTTTCGCCGTGCTGATTGGATTTGGAACCGGGGCTTGTGTGACTTAATTCACAACTCCCGGATGAAAATCAGGTGGTTAATCGATGACAATTTTGGAACTTGTATAAGATTTTAAGTTCAATGAATTCGTTAATGATAGCAGTATTGCTCAAGGCGATTTGAAAACGTGATACAAAATGAATGGCTTATTTTTGCCAGTCTTTTTCCTCTTTTTCTTTTTCCTTTCTTTTCTTTTCACTTCTTTTTTTCTTTCTTATTTCTTATTTCAATTTGTGCCTAGAATAGGTTTTCGTACTCATATGATTGTTAACATAAAATCATTCTGATTCACGAAATCTCAGAGTTTTGAATAATTATAACGCGGCCAAAAGATCAGTGAAAAATCAGTGAATTTGGAAAACAATTGCTGTCAATATTACTCTTAATTCG
>OCZR010099593.1:0-18559 GCA_900234385.1 Anemonia viridis | reverse complement strand
AAATTGGGGATCCCAAAATTTTTGCTAGTGAAAAATGGGGGTCTTGAAATTTCAAAATGACTTTTAGGGATACTACAGTCCATGGGGGATACTCCAAAAACTTGGATGCCTTCAGGGGGGATCTTGAAATTTTTTTGCTTCATTGTCAATATTTCTTATCTGTGTGTGACACCTAGTCTTGAAACCCATTCTTCATGGGTACTGAAAAGAATTGTAAAAAGCAACATTGAAAACCAACCCCCCCCCAAAAAAAAATATTTCCACATTTATGATAAGTAATAGTTTATTTTATTTTACATCCTTTTGCAAATATCATAACTTGTAAAATATTACCCAACATCTACAACAACTGCAGCCAATATATGACTTATTTCAACTACATTTAGTAACTTGGATATCCTTGAATTTATATTTACAATAACCATAACAAAATAATATCTTTGAATGTAACTGTCCTTAAGCCATAATGCCGATAGACTCCATACTGAACTTCTTTCTCACTTTTCCATATACATCAGCCGTTTTTAGCTGTTGTTCAACTCTATAAAATGTGATTTAAGTATTCTAAAATTTATACACAATTTATGACAGTATAAAATAGTGATTTTTTGGATTTATTATGAAATGTTTTAAACCAATATAAATTCATTGGTACAAAACTAGTGCTGTTATAGAATTATTATTAAAGTTAATATGGATAATTTGAACACTTCTCTAGAAAAACAAGAAGCTTTATCAAGATTATTCAAGAAATAAAACTTAATAACTATAAATGTTTTCTTCTCTTCACTCAATAGTTTACTACAAATTAATGCATTGTTTACTTAGCTATATTATTGTCCTTTGAATTTTATATAAAAATATTGACTGTTGAGTTACAATCGGTATCAGGAAGCAGAACTGGTAGAGTGGTTTTCATAAACCCATGAAACAAAGTGTAACTATAATAAAGTGTAATAGTCAAATGACAACAAAAGAACACAATGGTATTAGAGTGTACTAAAGTGTATTAGACTTAAGTGTATTTCATGGGTTTATGAAAACCATTCTAATATAAATTAGAGCCAAGATGAAATAGTAATTGCCAAAAAATTCTGATATGTTGAAAGAAGTGTAAAAAAAATGTCCTAAAAGTTTATATATCGGCAGTGGAAGAGGGTTTAAAAACATTGTGATAAAGTATAATCTCACAGCATTTTCGTCTCCTTTCCTTTCCTAAACCTTTCCTAAAACATTTGTCTGAGCCAAAGAACACATAAGATAATCACAGGATTAGGCCATTCCAAGATCAGCGTGGATTATAAATCAGTGTACAAAATAGAAAAAATTCATGTGTTGATAAGGCCCAGTTTAGATGTCAAATTTCGCAAGCTGAAACTAATGGATGTGAATTCCAACAATAAGTTTTGCTCATTTGCTTTAGATTTGGTGAATGTGAAATTCAACATCTAAACCACACCCAAGGGATTAAATACTGCTGGAAGATGATAAAAACAGGTTTAGAATTTGTGGTTTATTTATTAAAAAGCCTATTGTCCCATTGCTCTTGGAATGACCTATATTCTAATAATCTCCTTTAGCAATGACAGCCAGTTTTTGATATGTTGATAAGAGAGGACCTAATTGTGACTTTCTGAACACAAATACTAAACATAAACAGGGGCTTTGTCACTGTCTTCATTAGACTCATCTGTAGGATGCCAGGTAAAAGTATTTGAATGTCCAGCATCATCAAAAAATCTCCTGAAAGTAAACTCAAAGAACGCATGTTCCGATCTTCTGTTACTCCTGTCTGGAACCAGTAAGTCAGGGCTGACTTCCCCTCCACTGTCTCGCACACGTTCTGGGTCCACAGGGTCGAAGTTTGATGTATCTGTTGGGTACTTAATTGGTGGTACGTAAGGTGCCTGGACTCGTTTAGATAGGTAGTCCCAGTCTACGCATGCAAAGAATAGGTGGTCTTTTATCTCATACGCTCCTCCAGATCCTAGCCTTCTGTCTGCGCTTGTGCACAGTCGGAAAATGAGATCTTCTGCTTCAGGCGACAGTCCTGCTTGTCTGGGAATGTGGAGTGTTCTTTCCCAGTTAATAACCTGGAAATATGAACAAAATGTTAGGAATAACATTAACAGCTTTGAGTGAAAACTTAAACCTTTGCATCCCTAGAGACTTTAGTGATAACATATTTTGCATGTTTCATGATGTAAACTACTTCCTTTCAACAAAAAGATTCTTTACTTTAGAAAAATAAAGATAAATTCGAGGTCAATAAGTTAGGATGAAATTTTAAGTCAACAAAAGATATAAAACAATGCTTCTGGTACATTATTCTTAGTTTTGAGTCAAAGAAGATTATTTATTTAGGGGTTTTTCAATTCAAGACTTAAAGGAGACAGTTCAATGATTCCCACTGTGAGATAATTCAGTTTATAAGATGAAAAAAAATCCAGGTCAATAAGTTAGGGTGGAAGTTTAAATGACAAAAATTAAGAACAATGTGTCTGATTTTGTGTAAATAGTTTTGAGGCCAAGCAGTTTTTTGATTTAGGAATTTTTTTAATTCAAGGCTTAAGGAGACAGTTCAACAATTCCTACTGTGAGTTTAGGGAAACAGGAGTAGAATTTTGGTATTAATCCTTTAAGACACGAAGCTAAAGAATGCAGCCAACTGCTGAGAGGTTTATTGCTTATGTTACAATTTGTTGGGGGCAATTACTCTACAAATTAGCACCCTACATACATTTTAGAAGACGAAATATTCCACATAAATTATTTGGGTAAGAGTATATGACTTTGTATTGAAAATATGCCAAAACTGTTAGACTAAAGGTCATTTATTATTGTATGCCTTTGAGATGAACAAAAGGGGGTCAACTTGAGAATTTGGCCAGAAATATTTTCAAGAAAGAAATTTGGAGATCACACTAAGAGATTCTAGAAAATACCCCAAGTTTGTCATTCGAAAGAAAAAATTCAATGTATATTTTGAATTGTTTTCTCCTCAATAGAAAACTAAGTAATAATTCTGAAACCTGTCACTAAGCAACAAGTTTTTATTTTAAGTAATATTAATCACTATTATTTAATTAACAAAATTATTAAATGATAGTAACTAGTGGTTGCCATTTGGGTCTGAGTCGGTGTTTTGAATACAACAAGCGAAGAAGAAGGAATCTTACTGCTATTTTTATAAACATGCATGCCACCTCTGTAGTTGTGAGTTGGCCATTGGAATTTGGTTTTTCACTGCTGCCAGTCAAAAATATAAAAGGTACCGACTGGTCATACTGACGAAAGCAAAAAATCAAATTTCAGTGTCCAGATCACCGCTGCCAATTAAGTTTGCATGTTTAGGAAAATGGCAGTCAACACTGTAAAAAAGTTGGCAACTGATGTTTGGGATGTTGGTTATGCATTGGAGTACTCCATATAGAAGTACTCCAAGGATACCATAACTCAATAAAGGACAAACATTGAAAATGTCAGTATATTTATATATTTTTTACATGGCATCCGAGTTTCCTTCTTATTCACTTGATTTAATAATAACTAAATTAACATACCTTGAGTTGCGTCTCAGCAGGTGTTGGGGCCAGGAACGGCGGCTGCCCCACCAACATTTCATAAAGTATGACCCCAACTGACCACCAGTCACAATCCTTGGTATATCCTATACGCAACAGCACTTCAGGTGCAATGTAGTTAGGTGTGCCAACCAGGGAATGGGCTTGACAACGCATGTGCTTTCGAAAATGCCTTCGTTCCAGAGGCTTCATCTCATTGTATGGCTTATCCACAGAGATGTCTCCACAGTGACAATGTGCTTTGATAGCCTCCCATTCTCGTTCATCAGGTTCAACACTGTCCTGCCTTGCATGCTGGGCTTTCTGGTAGTACTTCGAGTCATGGGTCCATCGAAACCCAGTACAAAGTCCAAAATCAGTCAATTTGATGTGACCATCTTTGTCGATTAAGATATTGTCAGGTTTTATGTCTCTATGTCCAAATCCCATCCTATGTACAGACTCAATAGCCAATACTAATTCCGCTATGTAAAACCTTGCATAATCCTCAGGGAATATGCCGAACTTGATTAAAAGACTCATCAAGTCACCTCCTGGAATGTAGTCCATTACAAAGTACAGAAACTCCTGGTCCTGGAATGAATAATACAACTTAACGAACCACTCGTTATCAGCTTCTGCTAGAATGTCTCTTTCAGCTTTGACATGAGCTGCCTGATTTCTTCTCAAGACATCAGTCTTTCGAAGAATCTTCATTGCAAAAAGCATATTAGTGTCTGTTTTCCGCACCAGCCACACCTCTCCAAATGCCCCAATGCCAATCATTTTAATCTTCTCAAACATATTAATTCCCATTTTTGTCCGTTTTAATCTTATGTAGTTTGTTTCTTTCTGCTTGAGAATCTCGCGCATTTGTGACTGAGCTTCCTCTGATAGTCCAACTTTTGCCATCTCGGCCTCAAGCTGGGCTCTTCTTTGCGCTCTTTCCTCACGTGACTTCATGACATTCTCAACATGTTGCTCCATGAAGAACTTGAATGCTTCTGGGGTGTAATTCTTTATTTTACCTTTACATGCTTCTAACTTTTCTCTTGAAGTTGGTGCAGAATTTTCCTCCGATGACAAAGTACCTTCATCTTCATCCAAATCCATAGATTCCTGATAACTGTGCATTCTTTCATCAGTCCTTACTTTGAAAGTGTCAAAATTATAATTTATTACTGCTCCTCCCATATTCTGTATTGTCGTGGCAACCATGGGAGTCTCCATAGCATTGTATGACGAATCTGAAAAAGGAGACGGGGGTCCAGAGTCATAAACAGAGCTGGCAAAAGTTTGCTCGTCGCTCATTGAAGAATTGGATGAGGCTTCAGTGTTCCATGAATGTCGCCAGTTTTCATTAACTTTGGGTGATGATAAATAAGATTGACTAGATACACTAGACATTGACGAACAGCCAAGAGTTGAAGTTGTGTCAGAACCTATCCCTGAAGTCCCAGACAATGGTCGTTGAGCAACAGGAGCATAGGGCGGAGGCTGTGACTTAGGATCAACTGACTGTACAAAGTGAGGAATAGCATTTTCAACTTGTGGTAGCAAGCCAATTTGTGGCACACATTGATTATGGGTTTTAAACACTGGTGAATGTCGGCACTGGTGGGCCTGAGAATCACCTGAGCCTTCGCGGCTTCCATGACTATTTTGTGCCCGTCTTGCCTGTAGGTCTCGCAAGGTCTGAGGTGACATTTGTGGAGGTGGATTACCAGATGGAGGAGAAGGAACATTGGTATGGACTTGGACATGGAAGGACATGGGACTGGCTGTGTTTCTGTTCCCTCCTGCAGAAGAAGTGTAGGTCTTACTTGGTGGATAGACTTCATTTCTATTAGTGCTGGTGCTCAAATTAACTTGTGCAGTTACTTGGAATTGTGGTTGGGGCAGTGCAGATCCCACATGCGAATGAGGGGGAAGATTCTGGGGTGGGAGTCCTTGTTGTGGTGGGTATTGAGAAACTGGTGGTTGGTTTTGAGGGGGTGCTGGTTTCCATCCCATTAACATTCTAGGATTCACTCCTGTTTGTCTACCTTGACTAGACGCTGCTACTGAATGAGGTACACTGCAATACCGATGCTGAACCCCTGGGCTATTTTTTCCAGATACCTCCCACTTCACACTCGGCACTTCCAAAGAAGTAGTCACAGGTGAAGATGTGCGAGGAGTTGTTAAATTTTCTCGCGTTAAAGGTGACTCAGGTCTCTTGGGAATGTTGAGTGCCTCTTGTGAACCTTTCCATGAATTCCTATGTATGGAATTATAAGGTGGTGGTGATTTCATTTTGGCCTGGGGGTACAGAGTACCAACAGGATGGGTATGCGACGCAGGGTGATCCTTAGATTGAGCATGGCTTCCCATATTTGTAAGAATGTCTATAGCTGATTCTACACTTTGACTCGAAGTCTCCCTCAATGCAAAAGCTGCACAATCCTAAAACGAATTGAAAACACACAATTAATGACACTCACTTACATGAATCAATATCTCCCCAGCCCATCAGTACTGATACCTCACTATCATATGGCTACTCCAATGCTGAAAATCCTTGATCATACAGTAATAAGATAGAGAATTTTTATAATATAGTCACTCATCACTGATTCAAAGAAAAAGTCCAAAAATTCAACACTACATTCAACAGCAGTCATTAGATTGTTCTAGATCAAAAGTGCCTCAAGTATTTGACCTAATTAGCCGCTCACAAGATCGAGGTCTTCACAAAAATTCAAACTACTTCAAAATGTTTCTGGGTCGTATGTTTGAACCATGAATTCTTTAACAGAAGTGCCCTCTAGAATCGTGCTAGTGAAAAGGTTGATACGAATAGATCCGTCAGATACAGATCTTTTTGAGTATTACTGATCTCTCCTGCGCTTTAACAAAATACAATCTTTCGAGGCGAACAAAGTGGATTTATTTACAGTTTAGCCTACACTATCACCAAATTACAGTTGTTACTAAAAAAAGGCACAAATATAGTCGGAATTTGAGTACTTTACAAATCTCGTTTGCTGTCTGAATCAAAGACTTTTTAATGAACTGGAATTTGTAATAAAAATCTCCAGCAACTCAAAAGGAAACCAAACTATGCTTGCACTTTCCTGAACATAATTCGAGTTCCTTTTGGAGTAAAAAACACGGCTAACGTCAAGAAATAGCAAAGAATTACAAAACTCTAAATATAACCAAGACTATGCTCGATTTTATTACCGTAGGCAGTAAATCAAATTATAGTTTTGAAATTATCTATAATTGCTTTATATAACAAGCTACTGAAACTAGTCAATGGAGATTTAGAAACCCAATGTTTTGAAATTATAATCCAGCAAGTTTTCTAATGGGTTGGATATAAATTAGAAAAGAAAATAAGAGTACAACTAACCTCGTCGTAGCCAATTGCAACCAATTGCTTTAGGAATTGTCTATTTATCCCGTCCGTGGAGGAAGCAGTGGACTCGGAACACGATGAATATCCAGATTCTGAAGCTGCGTACGGTTCTAAACTGCTTCGTATTTTAGCAAGAGTTTCAGCGTGTCCACTTCCACTAAATCGACGATTCTGTAGAGGGTATCTTGAGTTTGGAATTCCCGGAGTTGAAGTGCTGGATGAAGCGGCGTTCTCCGATGTTGGAGCGCCAGTAGTCCGTACCTCAGTCGACGGAATACCACTCTTAGAATCTTGTGGTTGCCGTCGTAAATGTAATAAACTCTCTCGTATTTCACGCAGCATTTGCTGGCTGTTCATGACCATGGTTGGTGGCCTTTTTTTAATATCTTCTTGTGCCATTTTCTTGCGATTAAATTGTCAGAGGCTAGAGAATTCGTAGCACAATACGACAGACAGTGAAATAACAGCCCAAAAATTAAGGCTGAATATTCGCTTTGATCTCTTGCTTCCTTCCGAATAAACAACCTAGAAGTCCGTTCCGTATTTTTGGTGAAAGCCGGTCAGAATAAATGCCATTGTTTAGCCGCAATTCCAACTTCGCAAGCAAGAATGTTGGGGATAATTTCTACCAGAACAAGATATCAACAGCACCAAGCACTCTTGTGAATTTTCGAGGCAAAATCTTCGATTTTCATTCCAAAACAAAGCTGTCTTACCAAGAAGAAACTCGATTGAAGCCAGTTCAGTTTAGTAGGTAAGAAACCGCTAGAGAAATGGTTGGGATTCCTAATCACAACGTCTTGAGCTAATTTCAGCGATCTTTACGGGCAAAAACCAGACACATTGCCAGTGAAAGCAACAAGTTTGTGCAGTTGAATGGTTTGAAGCCAAACTCGTGTGGACGAATCTCTCCAGATATCTTCAGCTGTGTCCTACAAAAGAAGTCAAATTATAACGACTTGAGTCAAGCAAAGACGACTTTTGTGTTTGAAATGTGCAGAATTACAGCTCGCATACTTTGCCTGCCCTCGAACATTGAAATAAGATAATTGACACATAGCAAACGTTCCAAGCAATCCCCGCACTCTGATTGGCTAAAACCCTCGTCTTTGCGTCATAACAACCTCATTTAAGGTCAGCGGTGTCTTTGTAATGCTTCACCGTAAATTTTCAAAATCGCGATAAAGTAGCGCTCTCTATCGATTAATATCCAGGAAAATCAATTCATTTTGATCAAAAGACAAAATATAGAATTGCGTTGCATCAGTGATTGGAATATTCCCCAACTGAACAAGGTGATCATCTGCAGGCCTGGAACACGGAGCGCGCGCTGAACTACAGCCTATACATCATACATCAAATTTCGACAGCATGCGACAAAAATAGGTCACTCAAGCGTTAAACATCCACAACATTGTCTACATTTGCTCACGTATTTTTGTTTTCGCAGTTAATGAGCCCGACAAACATGCATATAACTGTACTGATGTTAGTTATAAACTTTTATTTAACAAGGTATTTCCTGTCCAAGAACCTCTACTAATGAGTTCAGAGTTATGGTTTCAAAACGGAAGAGCCGAAATTTGTTGTAATTCTTTAGCGATGACCAGGCTTTCATTATGGACTCTGGCGTAGCGTGACCTGACCAAGTATCGGCATAGGTTCCGGTTTTCGCAAAAGGCGATCGCGAGTGGTGCGACTTTGCGCAGAAGTTCTTGAACTGGTGAAATATGGATTGATTGAGTTACGCCTGCGGAATCCAATAGTTGTATTGTCTGGAGAAAATAACCACATATTTTTTTAAACTACATGGATTTTTTCCTTTGTGGAGATTAAAAATATATCTAAAAATTTTAATAAATGAAACTAATAAATAACTAACATCTCTTTCCTAATCAAGTTTCCAATTCATTTTTTACACAATTTAATCCAATATTTTTGAAGTGATGAATACGTAGCGTTCCTTTGTGGAATGCATGTGCACCGGATAATTATTAATGAATATTAATGCTATCAATAAATTTTTTTATCACATCTTGAAAGAAAATTTAATTTCTTGTGAATATTTTACCTCGTGTTTTTTTTTTTATACTTTAAGTTCATACGAAACTCTTGAACACTGATTTTCCCGCCATTTTTACTTTCCAAAGTTTGTTTACGTTTCGACTCATTAGCATGAATTAAATTTATATTTTAAAGTTAGTTCTATTCTTCTTTGCAATAGTTTCTTTTATTCTCTTTGGCCTTCACCCTGGTCAACTTGTTTATGATAAAGGTAACTCTTCCTGTGACTTATCTTACAAATATGATGTCTATACGTAGTTCCTTCTTTTTACTCACTTCAGTCCTTCTCAGTTTACAAATATTTACAGCTGTGGACTTCCTGAACTTTGTTGCTTTCAAACACAAGGGCAGTTGTTAGCTGTTCTTTGTGAATGAGGAAAATTATTTTGTCAGAGCATTTTTGCGTTTAGGCAAGTGTGCTTTTCTTGTTTCAGCTTGCTGGGGGTTTTAGTGACATCAATCAGTGACCAGTGACATGAGCTTCAAAAATGCATGAACAACAAGCTTGTTTACGCTTTTTGGCCTGTAAATCCTTAGCATTTAATTACTGCTTATAAAAAAACTGATATTCATGCCTATTTATCATTACCAAAAAAATTTTTGACCATACATTGTAATTTGAAACAATTCTTAAATTTTCCTCCACTTGGTTTTTGAACTCAAAGGTACTGAATAACGTTGCAAAACCGGTGGAACTGAAACCTATGGAGTTTCACCGAGTTTTATATGCAAACCAAGGCATGAAATTCTTGCAATTCATGCAGTGTTCTTTATATTCTAGCTATTTTAACCTTCATGTGAGAGGTCAAGAATCTTTGAGAAAGAAAAAAGGTACCGCTTTTAGCACAATTATAATAAAAGACCAAATATTTTGGTAGAAATGTAATATGGCATCTCTCGGCTCTTGATCAGTCAGTTTACGAGTCGCTTAGTTTGAGTTTTCTTGGCTAGATAACACACAATTTTACTACAAGCTAGAACTCACAAGAACTAGGCTTTGCGCAGCGATCTAGATCTAGATCTACTAGACCAGTGAACTGTCCGAGCAAACGTTCCTATTTGCAGCAATTGAATAATCTGCACAACTTAGTTGTCTCTTCATTGATTAATAGCCCTGATCCTGAAGAAATTCTCGCATTACCTTCGGAAGAGCTCGTCGACCTCTTGTCAGTATTTGAGTAAAACCCAGGTTCAAAAAACGCTCTTGTAAGAACCACCCCAAGATGGTATATGGAACAAATACGTAGCTTACACGTGGCCAAAGTCCTTGTCTAACCCGACAAATAACTGAAATAATTCCAAGAAACTCTACACTTTAGCTTCATGTGCAGCCTACAGGAGTCTACACCCTGCTTTGATGTGAAATTCTTATTCATCTGAGCTGTAGGCCCATTCTGAGATACAGATTTTCGCTCAGTTGATCATGAACGGATGCTAACCGTGACAGCCCTGCGAAAATTCGGGTTAAACTGAGGCCGGGGAGGAAAATCTTCTAATTTTGAGATGATGTACTTTCTGACTGACTTAATTACCTAGTACATCTTTCTTGAAGTATACCAAAAATATCATAATTACCCGTGGATTTGCTAAAAATACTTCTTAACCTCGAAATATCGATTTCTCGGCTGCTGAGTTTCAGCTAATAATGGATATAGTTTGCAAGCTTCGAATACCAGCTAACAGCAGAAGCATTCGTGAAACGTAGCGCATTTATATTAGTGACAAATGTTCTCATTGAAACCCCGGCTGTCAGTCCAAAACCCCACAGTCTATTGCGTTTCTTGTGACAGTTCCTTGTACTGACAGTTCCCTTAGTGGAGCTTGCCTTAACAATAAAGAGGAAAGGAAGTTTTTCAAAGTTTCTCAGGAATAATAACGTTTAACTTAGGATTTAGACAAAACGACCTTCAGGCTCAGTTATGCAAATCTATCCCAAGGACAAATACCTCACTCAAATTCAAAATTCTTGAAATTCGTAGCTTGACTCGACAAGCTAGATAATAAGTTTGGATGAGTCTGTAGTTTCTTCATGTCTGGCAAAGTCTTAATCTCAGTTGATGTGCCCTCGATAACCACTCCTACTCAAACAAAGTTGGACGATAACTGATCAAACTCGTGACAAGATATTGTTCAAGGCGGGACTGTCTTGAAGAGTCTGATTTGGAAGCATTGTATTGTTTTAGAGGTTGGAATTACGCCTTAGGGCCGACCAGGCTCTCGTGACTCGGTGATTCAAGTTTCAAATATTTGGTACAGCTCCGGCGATGAGAATTTGTAAATATTGATGAGCAGAATTATAATGACTGACAAAGTAATCATTATCACATGGTCCCGGCTTGAGAGTTCGCGCGCGAACAAATTTCAAGGGTGTGTCGACCTGAACATCTTATCTCTATAGCTTGGTCTTTCCAATTCCAAGAATTGAAAGAAAATTTATACACACAGAACAGCTTTAGTAGCAGTTTTCTGAAGTGATAATTCCCGGTTAATTAATTTGCGCTTTCCCCAAATGTTTTTGTTATAATTGGCTTTCGTTCGTTTGTTGTCTTTCCAATTCCTACTTCCGACTATCAAGCTGTTGGTATATTGTTTTATACCCGAAGCAAAATATTGCCGATTTCCACTGGCTGATGAAGTTGACAGCGATGGCGACTCAAACATTGTAAACGTACTGACCTTGCTTCGGGACGGAAGTGATGTCAGGAGATGAACTTGGGCTACTTGGATTCGTTTTGTTCAGTTTTGTTGACGAATACTTGTTCAACTACACCATACTTTTCGTTCTTTTGTTGAGTATTAAAGCTTTTGTTGTGTGTAACTGGAGTAAAATCTCTAAAACTTTACATTTTTAGTAAAAGCCTTTGTGACAGAGTCGGTTTCGTGTTTTTATGTGTCGCTGGACTCGCTAAATTTACTCCGCGAAATCACCGTAGCGATACAAAACCACACAACAGCCAAGGTCACTCTTGACATAAGCCGGGATTACAAAACTTACTTTTATATTTCCGTGGGTGTTCGTTTCCTTTCTTTAAATGCAAAGTGTACGTCCTTAAAAGGAGGTAAAGTTTATTTGAAACTGCTATCTCAAACAAACCCCACCTTACTGACAAAAACCACATGAGCAAGCATAAGACACTTCGGAGAACATCGTATTTCAAAAATGAATTAATATCTTGAAAATGCCTGAATTATAAAAGTAGAAGTTCTGTGTAATTTAGAAGGCCAGACAGAGGAAGTGAAGGTGTTTTTTGTTTGTCGTGTTCTTTTGATTGGTTGATATAGTTTTCGTTTATTTCATTGCCTAAGAGGGAAGCCATTTCTAAGTCGTGTATTGCGTGTTTTTTTGCGCGGTTTGATTGCGGTGGAACTAGAAGTTTCGAGAGTTCCAATCTTCCACGTAAATGGAAAAGTGAAACTTCAAAATGTGGATAATCAAATTATTTTGAGTTTATTATGCTGTTTTCTGATAAAATAAACCCTGGGGAGAATATTACAAATGAAAACTCTTACATACAATGCAATGTACCGGAACAAACGACTAAATTGATGATGCAGACATCCTTAGAAACAGTTGACAAAACGGATTCACGGCTGCCTTGAACCCGGAAAAACCAGTACACGATCATTGTTCTCTTTATCTTAATGCAGTAACCACCTTGAAGACGTAAGCACTTCGATTAAATGTTGAGTTACGATTGTGAAAAATTCATTGATTTGTATCTTTGAGGGCGGTAAATTTTTATTTTTATTTTATTTACAATTGTTTAACTCTTGACACACCTTTGTCGACGTAAATGTTGAATAATTTCGTCATCGTCAGTAGGTGGTTTTGTGGACGGTAATTCAAGCGAAACCAAACAATGATTTCAAAACGACGTGAGTATCGTCATTTCACGTAGGAGTTAATAAAATATTCAAGACTTTTCCACTTTGTTTTGGTGCAAAAGACAACTCCTAATATTACGAAACACGAGTGTCAATCGCCTGCTAAACTATCGAAACGCTTAAAAACATTTCAATATTTTCAAAAAGCTAAGCTACTCCAGGTGGTCTAAGTATATACAATAGCAAAATTGTATTTTGATTTGACTTCGGAATATTTCCAATAATTGATAGATAAAGTAATAATTTTAAGCAAAATATTGAATTGTTTATAAGACTAGAGAGTTTAACATCAATCTGCAGGCGGTCTAATTCGAAAAATATGACTTTAATGAGACTCTAATAACTTGAATTCCCTAAAATTAGCGTTGACGAACGAGCAAAAATGAACAAGAAAAAAGCGGAAAAGTGTTATCTTTACATCCTGAATATTGATTGAGAAAAGAGCTTGAATATAAAGTGGTTAAAAATGCATGTGGAAATATCGCGCTTCACCATTTTTGGCCATCGTGAGAAGCTTCCTATTTTCTCGCCAGGCCGATCAACTTGTGTGATTTTTTTTCTCCGCGGGAGGTTAGTTACGTGAAAAAAATTCCCTCGGTAGGAAAGCGAAAGTGAATGCAAAAATTCCTCTCCTACTGAGGGGGTAAGAGTGTTTAATACCTCTTCAGAGAACAATAGATTCCGACTGCATTTTGAAATCTAGTATGCACTCCTAGTCTTTGCCAAGGAACTTCTTCGAGGGAGTCGACTGAAATAACTCGAAGAATCGGCAAAGAGAACAGTCGGAAAAAATTCTTTCCCTAGAACTAAAGGAGGTTAAATTCGGAACAGCGAATCCGACTGTATACTGCATTTCTAGTTCAGTTCTGCCAAAAGAAAGCAATTGAATAACTTAAACTAACTTCAAGAAGCCATGAAAGAAATTTGGAGGTGTTCTCAGTAATAGGAAGGCGAATTCAGCCCACTACTCTAGATTATGAATTGTGGATTATGAGGGTGATACCGGAACCGGCCCGCTAAACCATATATCCCGATACCAAACGGGATTCCCTCGGGCAGCCATGCCGAGCTACGCCTTCATAATTATTGTGAAATCATATGGCGCGTGCGCCGACTGGTCGATTCCAGTGAATAGCACTGAGTGTTCCCAAGAAAGATTGCTTCAGCACTAACCTTGAATAACCTGAGGGTTCGGAGGACAGTCTATAGGAGCAGTAGGAGGAATAACCCATGCAAAGACGAATTATTTTTTTTGTGAAAATTTTAAACTTTAAAGCAGGACCAAGAGTTTTAGATGGGTGTCACAAACATTATATGATAATCAAATGATCAAAGCATTTCTTTATAAACCGAGAAAGCAACCAGTACGGTTCGTTCTGTTGACGTCATATACATTTCGAAAGCTGAATTTACAGCTTTTTAGAGCAGCTTGAGAGAGAGAGGGTGTGAGAGAGACCGACGAAAAGTGAGCAAAGTAAAGAGGTATCCCGATTCGTAGTAAAACTATTGGGCCTCCTGTGTACTTGTAGGCAGTGGGTACTGGTAAAAACGTGTTTACAAATCTTTTTTCTATTAGAGATAAATATAAACAGTTATTTTCTATAAACCGTTGTTTTCATTCTACAACATACGAACATAACTATTAGGCTTTACTAATGAGTTATGTAATTAAAATTCCTTTTTCCTTGTTGTCGTGATATTGGTCCGCATTCTTGCTCACCCAACGGTGGACACTTCACTTCAACTCCACTTCAATTGTATTATTCTCGTGAACGTGGTCTTATCGTTCCGCTTGCACCCCTGAAAGCCGGTACGGTCACGAACTGAACCATAATTAGCTTAGCATCCCAGCCACTGTTCAGAGCATTGGGAAAAATCAACATGTGAAGAAATAGAATAGATAGAAATCAACGGCTAGCTGATACTTACATACGCGTGTGAGATAGTTGGCTAGAAGGGCGAAGTGATATTAACATCTGTTGCCATGGTAATAGTTTAGGCCAATGGTTATGACGTGATTTTTTGTGGTGTTGGTGAATGCTACCTCCCACGAAGTTCTACACTCCCTTTTGAATCTCCGGCTTCGTCATTCTCTTTACGGATTTTAAGAATTTGGTATTCGCAGAAATAATCACAGCCAGTGGCAATTCCTTTTTGAATTTCAGTCTGAAGGAAAGACCTTCATGATTAACCACAGGCAACCCAAGCTTTGTTTTGGAGAATATTCATTAGTATAAACTTCTACTTCTTCAATATTCAAATATTTGCTGAATGTGGTTAATGTTGGTAAAAATAAAACAGATGTTGGCAGGAGCGGAAATAAACGCATACTTATATTTTACAAACGCGCATCACTCCCCGTGAATTTTTACGGGTAGCTCGCGCTGCATCCGGAATACACGCAGGTTACATACTGGGCTCTTTCCGTGAGGTTTGCTCCGCACACACTAGCACTACATCCTATATTTACAACATACGATACTTATCTTACATGTTGATTTTTACAGAGGAAAGAAAACTGGAGAACACCCGGAGAAAAACCCTCATGGCAAACACATCAAACAAACTAAACGGGTCCAGTCCAAGTCAGAGCTCGTACCAACCGGAACCGCAGATTGTTTTTTATTGAGGAGGTTGTATAATGTCCTCGCCTAATATTAGTTAGCCTTGCATTCTCTCACTGTCAGCCTGAACTAATCGAGTATTCTAATAAGGGATGATCATATACAATTCCCACACCCCTCCCTCTGGATCCGCTCTTTGTCGCAGCTGGTGTTGGTCGTGGCAGTGCAGAGAGGAGGCTCGAATTTGAAGTTAATGCCAATGCCCTAACGTGCACCGCATTTCTCTGACCTTATCCCTCCAAGAAGCCAAAACAATAATAATCATTCTAAGAGATTCTACTCCAGGTAGTCACAACAGGAAACGCAGTCACTCGAACAGTTTACCCAGCACGCTAACCCCAAGGGTCACCTCATGAGCTAATGAAACTTTTAATCACAAAATAAACACTTGAAAATTACTTCTATAAACATTATGCTTGCTGATAAAAACTGAATTAGGGGTGTGGTGTATATGATAAACATTATCGGTTACGCCTTAAATGATTTTAAACTGTCATAAACATACATGACCAAGAACCGCGGACTGATACCCTAAGAGTGTTGTAAGAGTTCGGGGTGTAGGCACTCTGAACATTCAGGCTGGCTGTCCTTTGAAACGTTTTATTAAAAGAAAAATATTCGTATTGTTAAAAACTCGACATTTCTCGTAAATAGATATGTTCAGTGGCCTTTAGTATCAATGCGGTTAAATAAACAACTTTGAAGAAGCCATATAATAATTTTCTGTTTTTCCTTCTTTGTATTCAAAACACATCGTACGGGCTTCCTGTGGTAACCTCCCTAATACTATATAGGTCAGCGGTACTATTTCCATAACAACCAGTAGTAAATAATTCCACAAGACGCCATTTTGTTCGACAAGAAGACGAAATGTTCTCTTTATTCCCGAGTGAAAGTAAGAAAAAACAACTCATTTTCTTTGTTTAAATTAATCTATCGTGTATTCATGGTGTTAATTTTGTTATTTTCCAGCTTCCAAGACTAATGTGTCGTTTGGCACGACACTGGACCGTCCAATGCTTCCCCTGAAAATCCCTCCAACTCGTTTTGGGAACGAGATGTTTGCAGGAGGCAGTCCGAATATTGGGCCAGGAAGCTACGATAATGCCGAGGTAACGTGAAGAATAAACCTTGGATAGTTAAAACTAAGGATAATAATTAAGAATGTTGAAAAAAAGAAGAGGATTGTTTAAAAAATAGTCTAAAAATGTCACAATAAAAACACACGAATTGGTTGACTATGAAGTTTTTGTTATTATCAGGCAATTATTACATTGCGTTTATAGGTAGTATATGTTATTGTGAATATATTCTTATTCTAATAACATTTAGAAACAAGTTGGTTGATTTTCTAGATTTTTTCTATTTTCTTGTGAGTGCAGTTCTCCCAAGTGTTTGTTGCTGTTGTTGTTATTGTTATTGCAGATGTTTGTTCTTTATTGTTTATATACCTTTATAACTGCATTAGAGAATGATTGTTTATTATGTCGCAGGAGGAGGGGGTGGTTTCTTCCCCAGAAAACGGAAATTGAATTTGTACCCCCTCTAAAATTGTTAAATAGAAAACATACCCTACCCTCTTTCAAAGCAGGGATAGTCTGTAGTTGCTCCATTCAGGTATAAAATGTCATCTTGCTTGAGGCTGATTGTTTCTTTTTTACCAGGTCAGCACATTTGTTTATGAGCAGGAACAGAAACCAGTCTGTAACAGAGGCTACTCCCTTGGAGCCAGGTCAGCACCGAGATTCCCAAAACCGAGTCATGTAAGTTGTAATCCTCACATACTTTGTAGAAAAGCAAAGTTTTGCACCAATATAACTCTAACTGGAACACTTGTATATTCTACATGGCAAAAGTGCTTAAGAAGCAGAGACTTTGACACTGTCTTATGCACCAACCCCTCCCCTAGGAAATTCCAATTATTTTGTATTCAAGCATTGCTTTTCTGGAAGTAAAAGTAAAGGTAGAAGGTAATTTAACTATATTTGACATCAGTAGTTCCTTTGATTCAGCTACATGGCTGGTATCCCAGGAAGCTGACAGTGTGCACTTTACCCCTTCTCTCTATCAGTGATCTGTTCTATGAGTGTTCAAAGCTGAAGCTAGAACATATGACTTTTCTGAAAGTACATACCATATTTACCCGTGTGTAAGCCGCACATTTTTCCACGAAAAATTGCTCCCAAAGCGGCAGTGCGGCTTATCTACGGAAACACTTGAAAAAACATTGTGCGAAGCTACCTAATTTGCACATTTACGGCAACAAACGGAAAACATTGACTTTGTCGATGTTTTGTTGGTTCCTAAAAGAGCCTTATTATATGTTGGAGTTAAATTTTCTTTAAGCTTGTTAATTGTCATTCAGGGATAAAACTAGATATATATTGTGGGGTCGACTTAATAATGTAAATAAATATGTTACATGATTCATTACTTGTGGATTTTCATGTTGTTCAAAAAAGTTTTTTTCTCTAAAAATCTTCTCCCAAACTCGGGGTGCGGCTTATGTATGGATGCAGCTTATACACAGGTAATGGTAGTTCCTGTTTAAGTCATCTAAAGTTCTTTTTGTGTTTAACTTCATTTAACTAATCTTTACAATAAATAATGATAATTTATTGATAATTTATTGGCTTCCAGATGGATGTACCTGGCCCACCAACACATCAACCCATCACTAGTAAACCAATAGAGTTTGACCCAGACTTCAAACCATTTCGTGTAGGGTCAACAAGATTTCCTGAAGCATCCAAGGTATTCTACCTGATTTGATTATAATTCTATAAGCTGTTTGGAGGTTGATGAATCTATCACCCAAACAATCTTCAATATACTAAAATTATCATTTAATTTGCAATGTTATTTTTTCCTTTCCATGGCCAAAATAGAGTAACATTGTCCAACAACCTGGGTAAGTCTCAAAACTTCTCTTTTGCATGTAAACTCTATAATAATAATGACGACAACAACTACAATGAGTATGATGGTGATGGTGATGGTGATGGTGATGGTGATGGTGA